>JAODTK010004585.1:0-15912 GCA_026419785.1 Sclerodactyla briareus | reverse complement strand
AATTTACCCTCAATGATCTTGATGCTATTGAATAATATTTAATCAGGAATGGTAGTCAGGGTCCTATTCACTAAGTTCGTCCAAATCCCTAAAAGTGAAAAATCTTGCATTAATTATTCTATTATGCTACGATATGTAAATTAACACATTAAAATGACCTTCAGTGATTTCCAAAACGCAATTGAATAAATTTATGGGACTGTTAGAAGGTCTACTCCCAAGTTTCGTGAGAATCCAACGAAGTTTAAATTCATTTGCCTATTGCTAATTGGGCAACTATTCTGCAAATTAGTCATGCAAGATGACCTCCAGTGACCTCAGCGACATTAGGACTTCATCGGCCACGGAGAGTTGGCCCTATTCACCAAGTTTCATGAAAATCCAATGAAGTGTTGAAATTCAACATCATTATGCTATAATTAGGCTACTGGTCAAAAAAATGCCAACTTGACCCTCGGATGACCTTGACCATTGTTGCAATGTTTTTCGGCTCCAACAACTACCCTCCACCACCACGATGTTCGTGTAAATCGCACAAATTTTAAAATTTTGCGACACAACCTGCAAAATAGAGGCAACAATATACGATATAGCCCATTTCGAACTCTAATCCAAGATTTTACTCATACGGACTTGTGTACCCAGTTCTGGGTAATCGGATAAAGTGTTAAAGAATGAGAGCGCTAACGCCTAAGTTTCCTTTCCTCCGGCGGCGGGGGCGGGGACGGGCGGGCCAACAGGCCAAAACCCTAATATCCCCGACACTTACAGTGTTCAGGTATCATAAGACCATTTACCTGTACACTTGTCGCTTCACAAGTCTTTGAATGTCTTCTTTCTTCCTTTCCACGAATCTTGTCCGGTTTCATGTTCACCAAATTTCTTGAATCGGAGGGAAAATTGCGGGGATATATACGTCGGGCGGTTTTGTAGGCTGGCCCGCGCCGACATTTTCTAGTTTCATATCGACTTCCAACTGTCGTCCCTAATTCATCGGCACTAAAAGTAAATATCAAGAAAAAACCGCCTCTGATGGAAGGAAATTGTGTAATTAACCTGTTAAGACAATCCTCCTCCACAAGCTGATCCGTTTGGGTCGTTGGTTCTTACAGGTACACCTCATATTCTCCTCTGTGGTTGAAGGCGTCAACATTGATATAGACATCTGCAAACAACGAAATTAAGAAATGATCAAAATTATTGGTTTGTTCGGCATTGTATGTCTGGAGGCTCTGGAGACTGAGACATTATTGATCACAACCCAATATAACTAAACAGGCATCTGTTGGCCTAACCCTGCAATTCCCAATCTAAGGAGTTCCTGTGACTTTTAAGATGACCTTAACTTCCAGTCAGGATTGAAATGTGATGCCCATGCAGCAAGTTTGCTTGAAACCTGAAAACTGAAAAAAAATCTGAAATTGCATGATTCCATGCAAATTCGACACATCCGATGACCCTGAAATGATCCCCACTCCATTATGCCTTGGTTAGTTGGCATCTTCCCCTCCCAACACGGTGGGTATTTGCTAGCCTGATAATAAAACATGGTGCATAGTGCAGGTTGCAAAATTGGCGATGGTCAGGTTAATTTCATCTCCCAAGACACGAGTAGTGTTCAGGGATATTATATCCCCTCAACAACTGCTGTAAGTGTTTGTGATCTTATGTGTTTTTGGCCCGTGTGCCCGCCGTCTCAGCCCCGCCGCCGCCGCCGCCAAGCCGGAAACTTTAGGCGTTATAGCGCTCTCATTCTTTAACACTTTCATCCTATAAAACAAAACTTGTACAACACATGTCCGTATGAGTAAAATCTCGGATAGTTCGAAAATGGGCTATATCGTATATTTGTTGCCCTATATTTTGTGGGTTTTTCGCAAACAATTTTCAAGTTCGATGCGATTTACACGAAACGTGGTGTCTGTGGGTAAAGTTGTTGGAGCCGAAATAGCCCCGAAAAAAAATGGCGAACAATTTCAAGCGTACTCCAAGGTCAAGTGGCATTCTTTGGCCAGTAGCCCAATTATATAAGTTGTGAGTATTTCAAAAACTTCGTGGATTTAGGAAACTTTGTGAATTAGGGCCAACAGATCAGTGCCGATGAATTTTCCTATGTGGCCGAGGTGGTCACTTCTTAGAGCAAATAGGCACAATTTATAAAATTCTTGTTGGCTTCTCACGAAACTTGGTGAGTAGGACCTTCTAACAGATCCCGATAAATTTTTCAATGCGTTGAAATCACTGAAGTCATTATGTGTGTTTAATGTAAATATTGTTAGCCATATTAGAATTAATTAATGCCCAATTATTTTCTCAACTTTTCCGGATTTTGATAGAAACTTTGTGAATGGACCTACTAACAGTACGGATAAATTATTTCAATAGCATCAAGATCACTGAGGGTAAATTGTGGGACTAATTTGCATATTAGTTGTCGATCAGTCAAAATGATAGTTTGATACTTTTTTTCGACAAAACATTGGCATGTGTTCTTGGAATGCAAATGCTTCTAGGAGTGGAGTGCATCACATGGAGTGTCACAATTTTCTTAAAACTGCATGTGCTTATTTAAGACGCACCTTGTCCGGGGTGTAGGGGCGCCATCCACAATTAACAAGTGCATTATGGAAAGGCCCATTTACCTGTACACGTTGTCGCTTCACAAAAGTCTATAAAGTTTCTTTCCACGAATATGTCCAGTTCATGTTCACAAATTCTGATAAGGATGCGGGGATTATAGTTCTGGCGTTTACCCGCCAGACATTTCTGAGTTCAATGTCTATGCCCAGTAGGCTCCTCCCGATCTTACTTGCTGATTACAGCTGTTCAACAACCTTCAGGAGCCATTCAAGCCTCATCTAGGAATTCCTGGTTATTGGGATCTTGGATTAACTCACTACTCTTCTCAAGAAGTGGTTCAATGATATCAAGGCCGGGGTGTAAACCTGTTCCCAGGACCAACATGTTTTGTTTCCATCCAACAGGACAATCAGTGAATCCAGGATCCGACACTTTCTCAGAACCTGGAGAAGCAAAAGATCCATGCTCCATGTGACTGTTACAGCCGACTGCCAAGAGTTATTGTGAAACCATTCCCCGACAGTACTCAGTCACTGCACAGGCACAATTAGAAGAACCAGGAAATCCAGCCACAATGAAATGATCGCGGCATGATGTTTTCGGGTATGTTCAGCTTAGCTATGATTGATCACATTAATGGCCACAAAAGTTAGGTGTAGGTGATCTAATCAGAATTTAGCAACAATACCATAATTAACTAGAATTGAAAATGTTGGCGGTTAAAAATAAACCGCCAGACGTATAATCCCCGACATCTCTTATTCAGAAATGGTGAACATGAAAATAGAAACGGACAATATTTGTGGAAAGAAGACATTATGACTTGTGAAGAGAACCGTGTACAGGTAAATGGGTCATTGCCAGAATGCACTTGTTAATTGTATGAGGCCCACCCCTACATCCCCCGACAAGGTGCGTCCTTTAATAAGCACATTTATTCCAAGATTGACCTTAACCACATGACCACCCGACAGAGTCAAATCAGGTCAGAGGTCACACACACTGCCAGGTCAACAATTATATCACAATGGTGAACCATCCAGCCTTCGCAGATATTCAATTCTCCGATTATAGCCCAGAAAAACAGTTTTTGACCCCTCTAAGTGACCTCGAATGACTTTAATGATATGACAGTTTTCTCATGAAAATTGTTACTCTCCATGTGATTACTCCACTCCGGGGAAATTTGCATCCTGATGAACACACCCTGTGCTATTGCCAAAAAAGTACTAAAATCAGTTTATGACCCTAGGACCTTAAGACCATCAATGACATGGCGGTTTTGACGGTTTTTATGGAAAATTGTACACTCCATGTGATGATCCACTCCTAGAAGCATATGCATTACACGGAACATGTCCAAGTTATTGGAAAAAAGGTATATATAAAATTGAACTTGGACCCTGGTAACTACCAAAGCATGGCGTCAAACAGTGGGGGACGGGGGAGACAGTCTTCCCCACTTTCAAAAAGTGGGGGGAATCATTCTTTTGTCCCCCCCACTTTCTGGACCGTAATGAAAATAATAAGCACATGCCCGAATTTGTATCACTCTAAAACGATTCAATTTTTGTCTAACCCAAACAATATCGCGTTGGAAATGTTTTAAGTCCACTAATTCAGGGTCGGACACCAGGTGAAGAATTGGACCCGACTAGGGCCGAAGTGGAATGGATTACCCATGCTTCATGCTGAGTCCTCAAATATTAAATCGAATAGCCAAAAGTGCATAATTTGTCAAGTGATTCGCTGCGCAATGCGTTTTTCTTCCAGAAGTTGTAGGCTAAATATGCGATTGTAAAGCTTCGATTCATTTCGTTCACCGATTAATTTCAGAAGCCTTGGGGGCAGATTCCCCCCCTCCCATTTTCTGAGATGACAAACAATTCAGGGAGAAATTCGTGGTTGGAGGGGAAAAATTTGGGAAGAAAAAGCAAAGTGAAAACTGCTATGAATTTTGCCTGTTTTTTCGATCACAAATGCCGGAGACTGACAGTTTTTTTTCGCATGCGCTCCGCGCGCGCGGTACTTTACATGACCGACTTGTTAAAATTCGGGGTACAAATTTTCTGCTCTCAAATTGGAGTTGTCCCGTAGGCCTATGGCTTTCCCTTCTGATCCCACCAGAGACCGTTCGGTAGACCCCGGATACCATGCAAACAAAGCCAGACGTAGAAAAGGTAGTAAAAAAAATACCATGTGTGATACTTAGTAAATCATCTTAGTATGCCACAATGACTGACAGCTTTTTTGTCTGTCTTCTTTACTCAAATCACACATGTAGTCGCGCGACTGCTATTGAGCATGGCAAGTGCCGTTTCCGTTCTGTCTGGAGGGTATGCGACTCTGAAAATTTTGTCGCGGGACGATCGCGCCAAACGATGGTTGACAATCCGCTTAGAGGTCATTTGCATCGATGCGTCCCCCCCACTTTTCGAAACCGCCGACGCCCCTGTACAAAAGTGTCTGATCGAAGCGGGAGTTTTTCTCTCCATAAAGCAAACAAAGCTCAATCACATACAAAAATAAAACAGTTTGCTATTTTTTTTGCCCGTAACTCCTTAAATAAGCAACCATTTATCAAGATTCGACCTTCACCCACCATGACCCACCGACAGAGATCAAATTCAGGTCAGAGGTCACAACACATGAGGTCACAATATATCACAATGGTGGGAACCATCCAGCCTTGCAGATATTCAATTTTCCGATTATAGCCCAAAATCAGTTTTAGACCCCTAAGTGACCTCGACATGACCTTTAAGATTATGGAAAGTTTTTATGAGAATTGTACCTCCCATGTATACATCCAATCTATTTTGAGCAGTTTTGCATTCTGATTGAAACACCAGTGCTATTGCCGAAAAAGTACTAAATCAGTTTTTGACCCATACTAAGTGACCTTTAAGACGTCAATGACATGGCGGTTTATGTAAAATGTTACACTCCATGTGCTGCATCCACTCTTAGAAGCAAATTGCATTCCAATGACATGTCCAATGTTATTAGGAAAAAGGTATTTATAAAATTGAACTTTGACCCTTGTAACTACCAAGTAAGTGTCGACTAGAAGAGGAGGTGTTTCCCTCATAAAGCACACAAAGACTCATCACATATCCAAAAAAAACCAGTTGCTTTTTTTTTTGCCGTAACTCCTTAAATAAGCACCTTTATTAAGATTCGACCTTAACCACATGACACCCGACCAGAGTCAAATTCAGGTCAGAGGTCAAACACATGCAGGGTCAACAATATATCACAATGGTGAACCACCCAGCTCGCGATATTCAATTCTCCGTTATAGCCAAAAAAACAGTTTTTTGCCTTCCTAAGTGACTTGAATGACCTTTAATCATATGACAGGTTTTATGAGGAATTGTTACTCGCCATGTGTGATAAATCCATTCCTAGGAGCATTTTGCATTCTGAGAACACACCCAGTGCTTATTGCCAAAAAAAGTACTAAAATCAGTTTTTGACCCCTAAGGACCTTTAATGACCTTCAATGAACATGGCGGTTTTTATGAAGATGGTTACACTCCATTGATGCATCCACTCCTAGAAGCATATTGATTCAATGAACATGTCCAATGTTTATTGCGGGAAAAAAAAGTACTGATTATATTATTAAACTCATCATTTTGACCGATCAGGACAACTAAGAGGCCAAATTAGTTCCACCAAATTACTCTCAGTGAAGCTTGATGCCTATTTTAGGATTATTTATCAGGGCTGGTAGTTAAGGTCCTATCACAAAGTTTCGTCAAAATCCTAAACGTGAGAAAATAATTGCATTATTAATCTAATTTGCTAACCGAATATGTGAATTAAACACCCATAATGACCTTTCAGTGATTTCAAGCATTTGAATAAAATTTTCCGATCTGTTAGAAGGTCCTACTCACCAGCTTTCGTGAGAATCCAACAAAGTTTTAAATTTCCCTAATTGCTAATTGGGCAAACTATTATGCAAATTAGTCATGCAAGATGAACCTCAGTGACCCGGCCACATCATGGAAAAGGGAAAAGTCATCGGCATGATGTTGGCACTCTTCACCAAGTTTCATGAAATGAAAATCCAATGAAGTTTGAAATATCACATACATTATGCTATAATTAGGCTACGGCCAAAGAAATGCAAACTTGACCTCGGAGACTTGAAATAAAAAATTTGTCGCCATATTTTCGGCTCCTCCAACAACTACCACACAACCACACGTTGTCGTGTAAATCGCACGAACTTGAAAATTTCGGAAAGAAAAAACCTGCAAAATAGAGTACAGCAAATGGCACGATAGTAGCCCATTTTCGAACTATCCGAGATTTTACTTCATACGGACATTGTTGTACAAGTTTGGGTCAATCGGATAAAGTGTTAAAGACTGAGAGCGCTAACGCATAAGTTTTCCGGCGGCGGCAGAAGAGAGCCGGCGGGCGGGGCGGCGGCGGCAGCGGCGGCGGAGGGAGACGGCGGCGAGCACAAGGCCAAAACCATAATATCCCGAAAAATTACAGGTTGCGGGGATATAATGAGTAATTTGCCTAGTTATTCCATAGGTTTATTTGTTTACGCTATTAGAACAAGATTACACCATGACCATACAATGATTTGACCATCTTAATGCCACCATGACCATTATAAGATGGGGTTGGACTTTGGCATATAATAAGGATTGCAGGAGTTCATGAAATGACTAGATTTTCAGCATAACATGACTAATAGGGCGACCAGGTTAACAAAATTTACGATTGGCATTTCCAACGGGTGGGAATTCTCTCTCAGAGTGTTAAATAAAAACTACATCTTCAACTCGTCATGTATAGTTAGGCTAGTCAATTGCTTAATCTAATGGTAGAAACCACTGATTGCACAAGCGGGCGAGGCGAGACATGGAAGAGTAGTCCCAAGTGTACCAAGGGTACTCCACAGGGGTTAGAAAATGAGAGTGACGCTGAGGAGGGCGCTTCAGTTTGTGGATGTTTCGTGTTTGGGGACGGAAGGAGGATCTTTTCGCTACAGGATGGTCTTTCTTCACCCTAATGGTGCGGGGCTTCAGTGTTAGGCCAAGTGGTGAATGTCTGCCCGTGGATGGAAGGGTTGCTTAAACTAAAGTTTGGGGGCGAGGGTTTCTGGTGTCCGTAGGCTTACTGCAGGGTTGTTATTAATAGTAAGCATCGCACTGGGAGGTCTGGCGAGGTCAGCAATGGCGATAGATATGTTAGCCAGCTGCTTTTCCTGGGCGAATGTTCAAAGTATCAGGAACAAGTTTTATGAGGTGAGATTTGGTCAGGAACGCAAGCCTGACGTTCATTGGTATTAAAGAGTCGTGGTTGAGCAGTGATATTTCCACAGCCGTAGTTCACCTTCCTGGTTATGTTGGTTTATAGGCAGATAGGACCGCTACTCTCTCCCTGGCATTGGTGGTGGAGTTTTTGTGTAGTGAGGTCTGACTGAATAGTTTGAGAAGCCGATATTGTTGTAAGTTTTGTCAACTCTGTTTGTGTGAAATTCCGTCTTACTCATCTGGTTATCCCAGTTCTTTATTAGTTGGGGTTTTGGAAAGTTCTCCCAAATAGCTTCTGAAGACAACAATTCTCTTCTTTTCCGAATGCTTTTCGAAGGTTATAGGAAAGAGTACAATCTTATGGGGGATGTCAATTATCCAGATATTTGGTCTGATGGTACTAGTGGCAGTCATGGATCTGGCTTTTTCAATGACACGCAGGGGATTGTTTCCTTTCTCAGCATGTACATTTTCCTACCAGAAAGCATAATATTTTGGATTTAGTTTTGAGCGTGATCCCGATTCTGTAGATAATGTAGAGGAGCTGGGTAAGTCGGTTGAAGTGATCACGATATTTTTTAGCTTTCAATGTGTCTTGTTCGGTCAATATCCCACAGAGTGTAGAGCTGTTAGCTGTTCGCGAAGGCCAATGTCGATGGCCTTTCTAGGGTTTTTAGACGAAATAGATTGGGTAAATGTTAGAAAGTACGAAGGACCTGTTGACTCTTGGAATGGTTCATTGAAGGTTACGAGGTTATGAAGGTGTACGTTCCTTGGAGAAACGTCGCAGTAAGAAAGAGGCCTTCTTGGATGAAAAAAATTTTTTAGGGGGGGAGTTTCTGGCCATCAAACGTAAGCTACATTCATGGCTACTTTATCGTTCTCTGGGTCCGTGTCTGATCTAGAGCATTTCAAAGTTCAGCAAAGCTTGTCCAGCGTCTAGTTTTGCCGTGCTAAACTTGATTTTGAAGAGGCAGATGCCTAAATACAAGGGAGAATCCTGTGCATTTTTGCTCTTATGTGAGGGGGATAGCAGAAGTCAAGGACAGCATTGGTCCTTGATAGATTCAGAATCGGGTTAGTACAAAACAGCGATAGCCAGAGATGGCTAAGCTCTCAATAATTATTTACTAGTCTGTTTTTACTCATGAGAATTTGGATAATTTTGGTGACCTAGTGTCGGGGTTTCTCCGCACATCATCCATAGTATTGGTAATATGGTTGTTGCTCGCCTGGTTATAAAGGAGAACTGCAGAAGCTCAAAAGTGATTAAACTCCTGTCCTGACGGCGTGTATCTTCTTACTAAAATCCGTGTGCGACGGAGTGTTGTTTCCATTAGCTATTATTTCAGTAAACTCTGCAAGAAGGTATTGTTCCGGGTGATTGGAGGAGGGCAAACGTTTCTCCTATTTTTCAAGAAAGAGGTAAACGGTCTCTCCTTGTAATACAGGCCAGCAGTCTTACTAGTGTTGTCTGCAAAGGTAATGGAATCAATCATTCAGGATCATATGTTGATTATTTCAATGAGCATTAGTCTGAGTAGGGATTCTCAGCATGGGGTTAGGAAAAACTTGTTTGTGTTTGGACTAATCTCTGGAATTTATGGAAGATGTTCAATGTTCTGTTGACAACGGAATGCTGTTCATATAATTTTCCTGGACTTTCAGAAAGCTTTGACAAGGTTCCTCATGGCGTTATCTTGCCAAGTTGGAGAGCCTTTGGCATGAGGGAATGTCCTTAAGTGGATTCGTGACTGGCTTCATAATAGGGAAACGAGTTGTTGCATTAATGGGGCGGTGTCTACTTAGCAGAAGGTCACTAGTGACGTTCCCCAGGGATCGGTTTTCGGGGCGTTACTCTTTATGGAGTATATTGAAGATCTTGAAGGTTCTGTTAATTCCAGGGTTAATAAGTTTGCAGACGACACCAAGTTGTTATAGCGGAGCGGTTTGAATGATGATGCTGAACTGAAAGTTCAAGGGATTTGGATATAAGTTCCAAATGGTCTTCCGAAATGGCAAATTTTGTTTCATGTCGACAAGTGCAAAGTTATGCATGATTGTTTTCAATCACAACGCTCCTTCAAGGTAAAATGGCAAAATATTCAGGACCCCGGTGATTTCAGAAAAAGACCTTGGGGTTTGTTTTGATTCTTCTTTGAAACCTTCTAAGCAGTGTGCCGAAGACTGCTTAGAATAAGTAATTGGATTCTTGGCATTGATAGACGTCATATCAGTTTCCTTGATAATGATATTCGTTGTCAGGTGTTTAAGGCAACCGGTAAGACCGCACCTGGAATATTATGTACAAGTGTGGACTCCTAACTTTGCAAAAGACAAGCAGGGGTTATTGAAATGCAGCATAGGGCAACTAGAATGATTGACGTCTTGAAAATTTATCTACGAAGAAGAAAGGCATCTCGGTCTAACTACCATGGGGCTAAGGCGAATTCGGGGTTTAGGGGTGACTTGTCCAGGTTTTCAAAATTGTCCATGGACTCGATGGCCTGCCCTTCCACTACTTCTTTGAATTTTCCCCCCCCACAACCCCCCACCAAGTTACTGCAAAATGAGAGGCCACGTCTCAAGCTTCGTGGCAAGCGCTTGCAGATTGGACATTCGTAAATATTTCTTCTCGCAGAGAGTGATCAATAGGAATTGTCTTCCTGAAAATGTTGTTCTCTCAAAGATTGTGAATGCGTTCAAGAACAGTGCTTCTGATTTATTTTGCAGGGAATCACGGGCGAATATTTAGTGGTTTGGTCATTTTTCTTTCCTGGATGTTGTGGCTCCGGGGTCGTTTATGAGGAATCTGTCCTTCCTGACCTTATTCCACTAAACTAAACTAAGATCACCCCGCCTTGTTCTCTCTCAATTGTTATTCTTCGATGGATGATTGATGCAACTAAGTAGCAATGTTTATTGACTTCTAAGCCACAGCTGTGGCCTATGAAGATCAAGATCAAAAGGTATTGCAGGGGCACAATAGGCCCTCGCTTGAAACTGCCTTCTTGACTTCCTGATCTCAAACATATGACACCATAATTTTGAATTTGTCTTGGTTCATTTGTGAAGTTTGAGCTGCAGCACCCTTGGAGTGCGTCGGTTTACTGGAATTCAGATTTTTTTGACAATTTTCTGTCTCTCCCTCGTACGCGAGTCTCAAGAAATCGATGCAGTCATGTGTGAGTGTGGTGTATGTGTGACAGTGTGGAGGACTCGAGTCGTGACTCTCGAGTCCGGACTCTCGAGGACGGACTCGGACTCGAGGTTCAATGACTCGGACTTGGCCCAAAGGATCGGGACTCGGTCCGAGTACTTGGTCCGAGTCCTCTATTTGTCCAAATTACAGAACTTGATTTCACATGTACACAAGAAACCAAAGTAATACGCCACAACGCTCATGCCAAAAAGTGTCTCCAAACTTTTCCACCACTTTCCGACTGCCCGAGTCTCTAAATCAGGGGAAATTCATCATCCGCACCAAGCTAGCATGTTCTATGGTCACATAATCAATTATGAGATATAAACAGATACATGGTAATGATACGTTGTGCCGGAAAGGTCTTTTAATTTAAAAAAAATTGTTGCATTATAAATCAGCATGGACACATAATCCATAATTTTTTTGAAAACAAAATCAACTGAATGTGTACTACTAAACAACGTTTACAGTACTATTCCTAGTTATAAAGATACCTAACACGAACATTAAACAACCGGGAAACACGCAAATCGTTTTGGAGGAAGAACGAGAGTTATAGCCAAGTCTCATCTCATTGGTGCCAATGTATGTAGGATACTCTGATTTACTTCTTTTAACCATGGCTTTTGTCTTGCCTGAATGAATTAAGGAAGAGAACTTGTGGTTCACTTTCGGGTGTGTGTGTGTGTGTGGTGTAGGTCACACTTTCTTGTAGCAGGAGTTCTCACAAACCGTGAGGCGATTATGACGAAAGTTCGTGGTGTAGCACCGGGGACGGGTGTACACGATCTGATTTAGATGTGGGCAGCAAAGTCATAATTAAGTTGGGTAATAAACTTATTTTAGTAATGTATTGTTAACCTCAATAGCAAGATTATTCAAGAACCGTATGTGCTTACAGTGATGTAGTTTGGCAGTTAGGACAACTGATTAGATTTTTAAAAGTTGGTCGGATTTCACGAAACTTGGTGGATGTTGGTCTACCATGGTTCCCGAGGAATTTAAAAGTGAAGTTGGGTCAGGGAGGTCATTAATGTGTATAATTTGCATGCAATTTGAATTATGCTATTTTTTAGAGTTTGTTGGATTTCCACAAAACTTGGTAGATGCGCTGTGATCCAACTTTGATCCCCTGATTCATTTTATTTAAAGGTACAGGTGTTCAGAGAGGTCATTGTATGTGCCTAATTGCATAATTATTCCAATTTCCAACTGGTTAAGAATTTCGCCAAACCAGTAGGTATGGTTATGTTAACATTTTCTGGAGCTGATGTGTATGATGTTCATTGAATGTGATTGCATTCTCCTATAAGCTTCCGTTAGAATAAAGAACTGAAGAATGAGAGTAAACCAGAGGCTCCTGTGACAATTTTACTTCTTGTTATAAGCTGCCCACAGCAAACCCTCTCTTACCCAAACCGTTTGATTAGGTTGATCAGATCAACAAAAATACTGTAACATTTTCTTTCCTCGCTTATCACCTGGGGACGTGTTGATGGGGACGTGTGATTATGTGTTATATGTGAAAATATGGTGTTTCGTTTGGACATGACGATGGTCTGCATGAAAAGTTGGTTGTTTGTGTAGTGAAAATACAACCACCACCGATCTCGCAACCAGGAGAGACACTTTTGGCGATCGCCTTGTCCTATTTTTATCGCAACTGGCAGTGGGTATTCCCCACTTTTCGCGTACATAGAGTCATCAAGTGTGAAAGATCATGGGGAGTTACCGGCAGGGCGGTTGTAATTCTCATAAATTTATGGGGGGCAATTGCTTTGCCCCTGCGAACATTGCAGAGGCAGTAACAAATATCTTTCGATATTCTTGATCGATAGTGTAAGCCAATGTTATTCAGGTGGCCATAGTGAGATAGTGAATAGATAATGTAGGCTATGTGATTGGAATCATGATTTCACAGGGAGGAGGGGGGGGGGTCAATGATGAAGAAAAGAAGCTTCCATAAAAAAGGAGAAAAATTAAAGTTCTTGTTATGTCAGACATTGTTAATCAGTAGCCGCAGCATTTAAAACATTGCCCAGTATAAAGCAAGCAATACAGCGGTTTGTTAATATGTGCTTTGAATTTGTAACCAGTAAGTACAGTTCAAATGGACTTGACTCCAGCACTGATGTGTGACACCTACCATTGTTAATAAAGAAAAGTCCAACAGCCGGTCGGATCAAGTTGGCAAACTGACGGGATGTTTCCCATGGTATGTAGATTGACCAATCAACTCTAGAGAGTGTATATGGCGCTGGTCAGTCTCCTGTTCAAACTCCATAACCTGCTGAGTCTTCTCATACAGATGAGAAAAATTATTTCTTAATGAAATGCTCGTCCAAGTTCTATATAACCAAATCTCAGCATGGAATGTGAAGTTCTCTTCATCCTCCTGATGTCTTCTTTCAATCGTAGGTGCCAAAACACACACTGGCATGAAATATGGAGCTATGAACAAGTTCTGGAATGAAAGCTCTTGTATGTGAGGACAAGCAAAATTTTCCCCACCCAGACCATGATCTTGCTATAGCGGCATCAGTGCGCTGTCACTTTTCAACATACGTGTCACTGAGGGGAGGGGTCCAAAAGAGTCTCCAACAATCTGCTCTTTGATGACCCATTCCAATTCCACATACTCCATTGGTCCCCCACAGATGCCTAGATTCCCTGACATTTGCTGCAGATGAAGTTAGGGTTTGACAGATTCCACCAGTGATTCCGAGGCTCTTCGTGTGAATACAGCAAGACCAAGCAGGGCAGTGAATGAAAGATGCGCACACCTTGGCCAGCAAACTCCACAGGGATATTTACGCGAGTCATCAGGGAATTGCTCTTTGACCCAGAGATCAACATTATTCTTCTTAGGTTTACCCCCACTCCTTTGCTTCCAGGGCTTGATTATTGCACCAGATCATCTGACTCTCAGATAATCTCACCAAGTCATCAGCAAAAAGCAGCTCACAAGGACAGATTAAGGATGCAAGGAACAATGATGAAAAGAGGGGCTTACTTACTGAGCCCTGATGGACAACACCAACATTGACAATGAAGGGTTCACTACAGATATTGTTCAGTGTACTACCTTCCTATAGAACCTATAACAAAAGGGTCCTCTTGCCATTTGGCGAGCTGTCAAAGAAAATGTTTTGGCTCTAACTTTGCATCGGGCAAACAGTGACTTATTGCGAGGTCTACGCGTCAGATCACAAGAAGTGCAAATCATGTCACAAGGCAAAATCAGGACTATCAGTTGACTCAAGTCCCAAGTCGGTTACACTTCATCACCTCGGGGTCAGACAGTGAAATAACATGTGGAGTGAGGGCATTAGAGTCATTTTGTTGTGTTATAGTGTTCAATTAGCATAATTCAAATGCCAATTAGCATTATTCATAATGCTTTAATGTACATGATGAAAAATGATTGAAGTGCGTCCACCTTTGATCCTGAGATATTTGAAGTCAGAGAAGGGGTCCCAGAGGTCAAATTTAAGTGGGTCTACTTTGATGATTTATGCAAATATTTCATTTAGTTACATTCTTGCAGCACATGGGAGACATAGTCATGCATTCAGCTCCAAATAATTTGATGGTGGGACTGGGTAACTGGACCGTTCATTATGGGAAAATACTGACAGGGCTGGGCATACTATAGACACTCTATCATCATCATTTGCTAAACTAGCGGATTGCTCTCTTTCCATGCACAGTCTCCAAGATTAGGATGACTGAGGAAAACCTAGATAACCTGAACAGGACATGACCACGAGACAGGTGAAACTAGAGTCTTGAGTACCTTTTGTTTATTCTCTTGCTGTAATACCAGGTCTTTTTGTTTTGCTCCAATACCCAGTAGTATGTCATGGTTGAGTCTACAGCCCTAAAACTGAATTATTGTACAACGCAGCTATTCATCTGATGTTCAAGTGAAGGAACGTTCAACTCGTACAATTAATTTCCTTGCATTTCGATGAATTATTCCACAGACCATCCAACATCGCCGGCCGAGATAGATGAGACGAGATCTTGTGTTGGCAGAGCTTTCATTGAACAGATGTATGCAGTTGCTACCAGGAGGTAGGTGGACTATTCTAGGCGCCTCCATGAGCAAATACTGGTGAGTAGACTAACCAGTAGACGAGAAATTATGATGTCACTGACAGCGACATGACTCTCGTCGTAATCCTAAGAATAGGTTGGACTTTCCTGTGACAACGGGGGTGGATAGTAGGGAGTCATTCAGAGTAGGCTTCACGGACAGATGAAATTGAAATGTACTCATGAGCAGTGCAGGGTCCTCTCAAACCGATCCGAGTCCTCGAGTCTTATTTATTAGCTCAACCCACTATGATGGTTGAGCTTTTGGTGATGCCCATGTCACTCTATCTACTTCGGGTGTCCACAATTGAACTTTTGGCTCTTTTTTTTGAGACTTTTGGCTGCCAAGCGTCAATCTTTGATGATGGTGACCAAAAATTGAACATAATGATCATTGACCACTAGGGAACATTTCTGACCTTGTGAAGGTCCAAGTCAAAGGTCATTTAAAGCTCACCTTTGGCATCTGTTCACAACTACAAAATGTAGCTTCTCCTACAAAAAGCATTAGATTGTCGTGAAAACTCAAGTATAATGTTCATGCGGGTAGCCGCTCCTTTCAGATGTACACAGATTTTGATGGAACGTCATAATAATGCCATTAGAGTTTAAACAGAGCATCTGGTGAAAATGTAAATATCATAGGCCTCTATACGGTCATACTTTGATGAATGTGGACCGAAACTGGAAACATGTTCAATTGACCCCGGGACACTTTGACCTTGTGAAGGTCAAAGTCAAAGG
>JAODTK010004581.1:0-19459 GCA_026419785.1 Sclerodactyla briareus | reverse complement strand
TGGGCTATCTTTAAAAAAAAAGTTTCATGGTATACTTTCCGCCGCAGAGGATCAAATCTATGCAAGGCCCAGCAGGGCAAGAAAGGATACTGCCATCTATTGTCAGCTTGATATCCCTCACCAGGTACACGGAATAAGGCAAGCGCTTTGGCGGTAACTAATATGGGCGGTGGGGGTAAGCAATCACATTCAGACGGCCACTTGCGAATTGCCAACCTGGTGTTCCCTGCTCCAATTCCCTTGTGCTGGGCCCCAGCAAGAAAGGCAGAGGTCTCCATTTTTTAAAACTCTGGTGTATGACCTGATGGGAATCGAACCCCGGTCACCGGGTGGAAGGCGATGCTTCTACAATGTGCCAACCACTCGGTCCTAAAAACCTATGCTACCCTACCAGTTGGGACAGAGGTGGCGAGATGTTAGGAGGAGGGAAGGGTTGAGAGGGGAAGGTTACAGAGCAAATTGGTACATGAAGCTTGATGGTCTTGATGACGAGCAGTGCACCTGTACTACTCAAAATGTAACAGTGAACTAAGTTGAATGATCATTTACGTTGGAGTGGGTTTGCACAATACCAAGCTCGGCCAACTCATCCATGGCTCTTTGTTCGCTGCTTGAATCTTGAGTTGATTTATGCACACATTGAAAATCACTCGCAGTATAATATGACGTAAGTTGTGTTGCAGTTACCATAAAAGTTTACATTGACTTGACACTGTTGGCATAACATGAAATACTGGTAGAAACCTCTTGACTCTTGTTAGCGTAGTCACTGCAGGAGCCTGTGCCCTTCCGAACATGTGACTGATAGAGGACTCTAGGCAATGCAGTAGTACGTTGTCGCAAGTGAAATGTCTCACATGCGAGCCACATGAATTTCCCCCCCCATAAAACATGGAGGGTCAGGCCCCAAAACAGTACCTCGCATTCTTCATTGGTGGATACACACGTCAAACGCGTTTAGGTATGTGATTGTCCAGTGTAGCTCCATGATGCCCGTTCCAGTCAGCTGTATAATAAAGGAGTGGGTCCGTGTCTGGCACGTCCTATGGACAGGTATGATTCCTGTAAGGCAATGTGGAGTCATATCAGTTAGACAGGGTCTAAAGACATATCGACACAAGGACCTATGACATTGTCTTGTGGGGGGGGGGGACCATGGTTCTGTACGGGCCAGCTAATGATACCGGTGTTCGGGCCTGCTTAGGGTTGACATATGCTTCAATTTGTGGAAAAGGGGGGGGGGGGGGTTATAGTGCTATGACATGGGCTTACCTGGGGGGGGGGGGGGCCAGCCCTCGAATGTAGAATCCAGGGATAGAAAGACACTGAGCCCACATGTGACAGTTGTCAAGATATGTTTTTTTCGGGAGTGATAAGACTGTGCCCATCTTCTCCAATGAATTAGATTAGTTGGTGGAAGGATGGAAGGGCTGGGCAGCCACCGGTAGGTCTCATGAACAAGGATCATTCAAGGTGACCTGTCAGTAATACCCCTGTCTCAAACCATTAGATAACCCATTACTTAACCCATAGGTAATATGAAATTGCCAGACAGTCCTCAAATTAGTAACCTCTTATAA
Source organism: Sclerodactyla briareus (assembly GCA_026419785.1). Taxonomy (NCBI): domain Eukaryota; kingdom Metazoa; phylum Echinodermata; class Holothuroidea; order Dendrochirotida; family Sclerodactylidae; genus Sclerodactyla; species Sclerodactyla briareus. Next base: position 17,879 of record JAODTK010004581.1, on the reverse strand, counting down.
TAGGCAGAGACTGGTCTGGATAGAAAAAACAGACTATAGCTACAGGTGGGTAAAAAGTAGCTGTCATAAGGGAGGCAACCCCGGCTTTTTGCCTCAGTTGAGGAGGGGGGGTTAAGACTATTGAGCAGCCTCAGCGAATACAAAAACTAACTCGCAGTGTAGGGGGTAAACCGCCCAGTGTATATCCCCACTTTTGAGAACTCATTGGGAAGAAGTATCTAAACACACCATAAAGACCCACCATTTTGGGCGAAACCAAGACATAAGTTCATCCACCAAGTTTTGTTGTAACCATGGGTGTGATAGGCACAGCATTATGGGAATTGACACATGATGGCTTGAAAAGTTACTTCTAAATTGTGAGGAACAAATGTAGCCCCAATCCAACAAGTTCGTTGTCAAATCTGAAAAAGTTTGGAAAATCGCATAAATTTGCAAGTTTGAACATCGATGACATTGGAATGACCTCCCAGTTTTTCGAATTACAAACTATAGTTCGTTCCACCAAGTTTCGTTCAAATTAAGCAAATTTGGAAAATCGCACAAATTCCACAAATTTGACCTTTCATGCCCTTGGAAATGACCTCCACATGTTTTTGGGACAACTATAGTCCCCATCCACCCAAGCTGTCGTTCAAATCCGACAACTTGAAAAATTTCGCGATAAATTATGCAAATATGCGACCCCAGCATTGCAGCGATGCACACTTCCGAATCATCCGAGATTTCACTAGGGCGGACAAGTGTCCAGTTCAGATCAATCGGATGAGCGTTAAAGAGTGATTGCGCTAACGGGAATAATCTTCCAATCGTGGAAGTTATGCAGATTAGCGGACCCGGTCATGTGGCGACGCACACTTTCGAACTCATCCGAAGATTTCACTAAGGCGGACATGTGTGCCAGTTTCGGCTCAAAGGACAAAGGTTGGGAGTTATTGGCGCTAAAAGAGATGCGGCGGCAGCCGGGACGCGGACGCGGCGGCGGCTGGAGACGGCGAAGCCAAAACCATAATATCCCAGAAGTGGGGATATAATGAGGGGATTCAGGCAAATATACAGCCAAAGCCACCCCCCCGGTAATCACACAATCGAAATTAAACGTGAGCACTATAACCTTGAGGTAAATAAACTAGCGAGTTCATTCAACGACGGGTCAGAGTTGAGGTTGACCAAGACCACCCGGTCCCTCTCCACTTGATGCCGGACTTCGTCTACTGAGATACCCATCTTCTCTAGCGCCTCCTGTCTTTCTGTTCAAAACAGAAAGAGGAAAGAATAGTGAAGAATGATCAAAATATGTACATGGTTGTGATGGTTAATTGTTATAACACGTTCTTTTCTGGGTGCCTTGCCACGTGTAGTCTTTCACCTGAAACAGCTGTAGAAGTGAGAAACATATATTTCTTACATTGAAAAAAAAATCTTCAGGTTCTAAGGACCGATGGTAACTTCAAAATGACACTGTGCTGTGTGTCTATTAACAGTCACAAATTTGCAATACATGAGGAAGTCCTTGGTAGAAAAGGTTGTTTGGGAGGTTTGCGATTTGGGTCAAAATATGGGGGGGGGGAAGGGATTATGGGGGGGGGGGGGACTGACTCCTCTCTCACAGGGGGTCAAATGGGTTACCTTCTCAAAATATTGGGATCACCACCCAGCACGTCACCACAATTTTGCCGTCAGGAACACAGGCGATTAATAAGGTTTCCTGAAATGGATCAGCGCCGTCGGTCAGGCAGTCAATGTTTGAGAGACTGTGCTGATCCATTGTGAAATAATTCTACTTGTTCAACTCATCATCTTGAACATAACATTGTATGTTTATCAACCTCCTAACAGACACCTACAGGTTATACACATCTTGAAAGCCGCCTCTCACCCCAGACCACATCCCCACCAGCCCCATCCCACTCCATGTACTGCAAACAACCATGTTGTATTCCCTATTTCAGCAGGCATGACGGTAGGTGACACATTCCTCAGGCATCTTAGAGAATGAAATGCCCGTACATATTCATAACTCTCGTAGGTGTATAGTTTCCTTCTGGCGATTTTATTTTGGTATGTTCATCATAAGTTTTAACTTTACCAATTCTTCAACAGGCTATAGAACTCATGCTATTCAAGGCTCAGCAGAGGTACAGACCTGGATATTACACCTATTGTCAGCTGTGCATCCCGCACCAGGTACATGGAATAAGGCAATGCCTCTTTGGCAGGTACCTTAATATGGCGGGTGGGGGGGTATCACAGTCAGACCGGCCAATGCGAATTGCCCAACCCCTGTGTCTGCTCCCAATCCCTGTGCTGAGCCCCCAGCAAGAAGGCCAAGAGGTCATTTTTTAAAAATCTGTGGTATGACCTTATCGGGATCGAAACCTGGTCTACTGGGTGGAAGGCGAATGCTCTACCAATGTGCCAACCTCTCGTCCCTAAATAACATGCTACCCATTACCAGTGGACAGGTGGTGGCGGAGATGTAGGATGGAAGGGAAGGGTGAGTAGGGAATGTTACAGAAAAAAAAGGAAAAAAATTTGGTATCATGAAACTTGATGGGTCTTGATGACGAGCAGTGCACCTGTACTACTCAAAATGTACACAGTGAACTAGTTGAATGATCATTTTAAGTTGGAGTGGGTTTGCACAATACCAAGCTCGGCCAAATCATCCATGGCATCCTTTGTTAGCTTGAATTCTTTGTTGATTTTATGCAACATTGGAATCACTCAGTATAAGATGAAGTTCAGATGGGTTGGCAGTTACACATAAGTTAACTCTTGATCCTTGACCTTGTTGGGCAAAAATGAAATGAAATACTGGGTCGAAACCTCTTGACTCTTGTTAGGTAGTCATGCAGGAGCCTGTGCCTCCGAACATGTGACTGTGATAGAGGATCTAGGCAAGTAGTAGGATCTGTGGTGGCATAGTGAAATGTCTCACATCTAGCCACATGTATTCCCCCCCACCCTCAAAATGGAGGGTCAGCCAATCACAGTACCTAGCATTCTCATTGGTGTGAACACCAAGTCAAAACGGTTAGTATGGTGATTGTACAGTGTAGCTCCATGATGCCCAGTCCAGTCAGCTGTATATCAGGAGGAGTTGGGATCCGTTGTCTGGCCGTCCTTGACAGGTTTGTTCCTGAAAGGCAATGTGGAGTCATATCAGTTAGACAGGGTCTAAAGACATATCGACACAAGGACTTAGAACATTGTCTTGACATGGTTCTGTACGGCAGCTAATGATACCTGTGTTTGGGCCCTGCTTTAGGGTTGACATATGCTTACAATTTGTGAAGGGGGGGGGGGGGGTTTAAGTTTTGGGGGGGGGGTTTATATGCTATGACATGGGGCTACATGGGGGGGCGGGGGGGGGCCAGCCCTCTGAGGATCCAAGGATAGAAGACAATGGGATCACACCGGTGGACAGTTGTCAAGATATGATTTTTCTGGGTGATCAGGACCTGGCCCCTCTCCTCCCATTGAATTAGATCTTATGGTGGAAGGATGGAAGGGGCTGGGCAGCACCGGTAGGTCTCGAACAAGATCTATTCAGGCTGAAATGTCATGTTAATACCCTGTCTCAAAAACCAAGATTAACCCATTAATTAATCCCCATAGGGACTATGAAATTGCAAGACAGTCCTCAAATTAGTAACCTCTTATAATAGGCAGAGACTGTTTGGATAGAAAAAAACAGACTTAGCAAAGTGGGGTAACAAAGTAGCTGCTCATAAGGAGCAACCCAGGCTTTTTGCTCAGTTGAGGAGGGGGGGGGTTTAAAATATGATGCCAGCCTCATCGAATACTCAAAACTAACTAGACATGTGTAGGCGGGTAAAACCGCCACGGTATATCCCCACTTTTGAGCAATCATTAAGAAGAAGTATAAACCCATAAAGACCCCCATTTTGGTAGAAACCAAGACATACTTCACCACAAGTTTTGTTTTGTTTGTATCCATGGGTGTTGATAGGCACAGGAATTATGTGAATTGACACATGATGTGCTTGAAATTACTCTACTTTGTGAGGAACAAATGTAGCCCCCATCACCAAGTTTCGTTCAAATCTGAAAAAGTTGGAAAATCGCCATTAAATTTGACAAGTTTGACCTCCGATGACATTTGGAATGGACCTCCACATTTTTCGATTCCAAACTATAGTTAGTCCACAAGTTCGTCAAATCTGACAAATTTGGAAAAGCGCCACAAATTCCACGAATTTGACCTTTTCATGACCTTGAAAGACATCCACATTTTTGGGATCAAACTTAGTCCCTTACCCACCAGTTTCGTTCAAATCGACTTACTTAAAAATTTCGCGACAAATTATGCTGCCAAACTTCGGGGCCCCCAGCAGTGCCGCGATGCCCACTTCCGAACTAACCGAGATTTCACTAGGGCGGACAGGAATACAAGTTTCGAATCATCGGATGAAGCTTTAAAGAGGTATTGCGCTAACGGGAAAATCTTCCAATCGTGGGAAATATGCAAATAGGGGGAACCCGTCTGTGGTGAGCCCACTTTCGAACTCATCCGAGATTTCACTAAGGCGGACATGTGTGCCAAGTTCGGCTCAAACGGACAAAGTTGTGGAGATTATTGCGCTAACAAGAGATGCGGCGGCAGCCGCGGACTGCGGACGCTGGGCGGAGCGGAGGTGGAGACGGTGAAGGCCAAAAACATTAATATCCCCGAAGGGGGGATTATAATGAGGGGATCATGGCAAAAATATTACGCCAAAGCCACGTAATCACCCACAATCGACAGTAAAAGTGAGCACCGACTTGAGGTAAAGTAATAAAACTAGGAGATTCAGTCAACGAAGGCGTCAGAGTTGATGGATTGACAAGAAAAGAACACCGGTCCATAGATCCCACTTTGAGCGGAGTCTCGACTGAGATACCCATCTTCTCTAGCGCCTCCTGTCTGTCCTGGTCAAAACAGAAAGAGAAATAATGTGAAGAATTCAAAAATATGTAATGTGTGCTGTGATGGTTAATTTGTTATAACAGTTTTCTTTTCTGGAGTGCCTTGCCCACTGTAGTCTTTCACTGTGAAAACAGCTGTAGAAGCAAGTGAGAAACATATATTTAATTATACATTAAAAAAAAAATCTTTCAGCTTTCTCAGGCCACGATGGTACTCAAAATGACAGCTTTGCTGTGTGTCTTTACAGTCCAAATTTGGCTACACTGAGGAAGTCCTTGGTATAAAGGGTTGTGTGGGCGTTGAGATTGGTCAAAATTCGGGGGGGGAGGGATTATGGGGGGGGGGGGGAAGACACTCTCTCACCAGGGGGTAAAAGGTATCTTCTCAAATATTGGGATCACCAACCCAGCACTGTTAACAATTTTTCCGTCATGAACACAGGCGATTAGTAATGTTTCTGAAACGATCAGCCTCCGTCGTCAGGCAAGACGTTTGAGAGGACATGATGCTGTCCAGTGATGAAATAATTCTAATGTGCAACTCATCTCTTTGAACTATAAACATTGTGTTATCAATAATCTACAGACACCTCCAGGTTATACAAATCTTGAAAAGCTCGCTCTCACCCCACGAACCCACCTCCCCCCACCCCCCCACCCTCCATGTACTGCACTGTTTGTATTCCCTATGTCAGCAGATGCATGACGTACAGGTGAACATCCTCAGGCATCTTAGAGAATGAATGCACCGTACATATTCAAAATCTCCGTCTGGGTATAGTTCCTTATGGCGATTTTATTTTGGTCTGTTCATCATATTTTAACAGTTGCACTCTCTCAAAGCTATAGGAACTCTGCTTGTTAGTTGGGGTGGGAAGCTGAGGCAGTCATATGTCTCCATGTTGTAACGTTTGTCACGTTTCCTGACCTCTGAATGTACAAACTTGGAAAAAATGCTGTAAGGGGTGCAGTTCTTCACGGCGAAGATTTGGAACACCGCACTAATGCAAATTGAATAAATTATGCTAAATCTCCAGACTGCTAGAAGTGCATGGATAAAACTGGTACAATTGTGATCAATCAAAAAAACACAGAATATGTTGCAAGTAATTCAAAGGCAATCAGAGGTCATTATCAAGCTATTTTGCATCATAATTTATATAAAAATTTACTACAGTGATCGATCTGCATTAAATGGGGTACGCAAGATTATAACATAGCGAAATATATGTTCCACGGTCATCACAGATCAGCATTATCCGGCCAACATGCTATTAATTAGTGATTTACACATCAGCGAAATGGCAGTAGAGGTATAGTAGGAGAACAAAGAATGGCCAAAATGTTGATGGTTATTTCAGAGATACATGAAAAAGGTTGAAACTATTTAAACATACTCGTATCAGGTGCCAGACCTGGAACTACACTTTTGTCGACACCTCTGAAGCAAACTGCATGATTACCCTTTTGTAGTGGGGGGGGGGGAGGTAGGGGTAATTCTAGGTTTACCTACCTTGTGTATCGTTTCTGTGTTCTGCAGTTTCTCCTCCCAGCTGAGGGTCATATCTTGAGGAGTTTCTCAGATCGGCCACCGCTCCTTCAGATTATTGCTTAATGCTCTGGTGGGAGAGAAAACAAGACAAATAAAATAACCAGACATCCCCTGGTGGGTAACCACCAACGTTGTATAGCACCACTTTTGATCAATAAGAGGGTGACATTTGTTCGCTCTTTGTTTTATAGCAGAAGTGGATTCTAGACCAGGGAAGTGTGAGATGGTCCAATGGAAAACACATGCTCGAAATAGCCAAATCTGCATAAATCGGTTTGGTTGAAATTCAAAAATGGCCATTGGGTGGGTCTTGTGGGGTGAAATTATGGTCTGTCAGTGAAAATTGTTTTGTTCGAAACATGTGCAAAAACTGGAAAGGAAATCAGTTACCCGAGAAGTTCAAATGGCCGCCTGGTGAGGGGTCGTAGTGGAGTGTAAGAACATACCGTTAGTCTGACAGTAATATGTATTGGGGTGGTTCCGTGCTTGCTCAAGTATTTAAGAGTTGCAGATGTTATGAGCGAAAAACCCAGTTGCGGCCAACAAAAATCTTAAAACTGGCACTGTCCAAGAGGTTGGCGGATGCCACGTTTCACCCAATCAAAAATTTTAATTATGCGATCATGTGTGCAGAGTGTCAAAAAAAATCGTTTCCGGCTTGGGGGAGAAATTAAGGACAAGTAACAATAAACAGAACAATTAAAACAACAAGATGGGAGATGAATGATCGGTTTAGCGCAGTGGGAGGAGGGGGTGAGAGCAGGTGTCCAATCCATGGAGGGTTCATGATTGAACATGACAACATTGATTCTGGGCCTGGCCTATATAGCGGCTTCTGATACATCAATCATGGGATTAGATACTTTACATAATAGGTGCTCACAAGCTCTAGACTCAGATCGACTTGAATCACAATTTTTTCAAACTGACTTGGTCAATGGATTTCAAAATTTGAATGACTTGTGACTGACGGACATGTGGACTATGACTCAAATGACTGAAGATGATGACGTGTTGCAACGGAATGGAAATGCAAGGGGCTATATACATACGAACCCAGCCTAATTGGTCAACCAGTGAAGAAATGTTGTGTGTTTATGTATAAATGATGATGAGTACAACAAAAAGGAACTTACAAGCACTATCCATTTTGGTGTTATGTGGAGTAAAATAGTTACGCGATGATGTATCCCACTGTCAACATTGATATGTATCTAGAAATGCACCAATAATCATAGACCTACCCACCATGTACATGGTACTCCAAAACAACTGTACTGTACATGACGAAATATGAGCCAGCTATGTTGTCTTTCACTATAGCTTTGGTTAAGAGAGGGTTGAAGAATGGAAGGTGTAACATTCATTTTTCCCTCATAACCATGGTGATCCTCCACACATTGAGGTTTTTCCCCATTAAGTTTCCTGTTCACCAAGGACCTCAATATTCCATGACCCTGCTAAAACGAACAAGGGCTTCCCTAGTAGGTGGGACTTGAATTGTGACTTTGACTGGAGCAATTTGAGTGGGACTTGACTGGGCAAAAAAGAAAGAAGCTTGACTCAAGGACTGGACTTGAAAACACAATAGCAAAATGAAAATACTGAAGCCTAACTGGACAGTAAAATGACTTGTGACTTGACCTGACAAAAATTTGACAAGTCAATGAGTCTGTCTGAACGTTACGAATACTACAACATTTATACACTAGTTGTTGACCAATACTCCTCCGCCTGATCAGATGCATATTCGTTACCAGTGAATATACCTGTACGGTGAGCTGAAGTATAGGATGTGGATAAAGTGCTTATACAAGCAATTGGGTATTGGATATCATCACTATGTCTGGCAGGCTCCTAGCCCATATTAAAAAACACAGTCCCTTAAACGACAGCACGGGGTAAATTCATGCGAATATGATTTGTGGTAACCCACTATGCAATGCCCATGAATATAATGACACTGCTTTATAAACCAAAGATAAGAGTATATATAGAGAGAAATTGGGGAGGAGGACCCCCCCCTAGACGCTCCCTCCACCCATTATGTTTGTCCTGAGGAATAATGAATTTGAAAACTATCCCACATATGCCATACATCCAGGGATGATAACCCGAACTGTGAGCATTCGTTATAAACTACAACACTGGATTTCTTCAGTTAATATATGTTTTCTGAAGACTAATTGGTATTCACCAATGGAGGATATTACCGTGAACCATAGACCCAAGTTGTTCCCAGCTTGGATCTGGCAGGAAAGAGAGCGATCAAGGCAACTGGAAACCCCACCAGCAGCGATAATCCTCGGTTTATTTCCACAACACTCTAAATTTAACTGTGATTCTAGCATGCAGAATTCCTTCATCAGTCATTGTCCAAATTTTTGCTGAGTGAGTGTAGCCAAAGAAGTTAGTTTTTTTCCAGACGTAGCGTGCAATGTCGCCAAGAGGGCAAAAATGTCACAATTTTTCCTGGCTGGCGGTTACTTTCATTACGGGTCTCCCCCATGCCAATGCCACCCTCGTGTTCCCCCAATTCCCAAGCTTCTTGGGATGGGTGACCAGCTTAGCAGACCATCAAGTAAATTGGTTGTTTTGGGTTCAAGGGTCTGGTAAGACTCGACGGGAGGATTGACCCCAGGGACCACTGTGTGATAGCCATCGATCAAAGTACCAATTCAAGACTATTATGTGCTCACCTCTGCTCTATGAGCTGGTTCCTCAGAGTGTCACCTCCTATCGTAGCTCTCGATGATTCTCGAAGAAAATGTCAACAGAACGATTATTATGACCCTCACGATCAATTTGCATATGAAGTGGTTGAACACTACCACACATCAGTTTGTGAATCTAGCAGATGTTGACGACGATGCAAATGGGAATTTGTGACAGTATTTCTACTCTTCAAACGTGAGCAGAATGCTGGGTACAATACCAGGCTTATCTTCTCTCTCCAGTTAACCTTGTACACTGCATAGGGACCATGCCTTCAATATGGAGCATATTGGTGTGGGCTAAGCTAAGTAGCCTAATGTTAGGTTTCCAGCTCTTGAACCTCCATCTTTAATATATGCACGTGTAAAATGGGAGGATTCATTGCATTGTCAACGTCAGAAAAATTATTCATTTCACAGCCTAGAGCTGTCAAATAAGAATTGAAGATCGGTTCATATTCGTGTGAGACCGTTGAGAAACTGTTCCGACCTCAAACTCCAATCATAGAACAGTGAAAATGGGATGGGAGGCTATATACAGAACCATTGGAATCAAGCTAACAGTGCAGCACCTACTTTTCCCCAAATATATCAAGATGGCCAGATAGAAGGGTAAACATTCCATTCAAAGGTCCATGCCCAGATGGTAGACCAGTTAATTACAATAGGACAAACAATTGTGGAGAACTGTTGGCATATGAGCTTGCATTCCCACGATACACCCTTGTTGAAACTTCTGCCCAGAATTTTGCTGCCTTTTTCGAAGAAAAAATTTGGTTGAGACTGGAACCTCCTTTCCCCGTTGTCTTAAGATTTTATTCATCCAAAAGCACAAACCACTACTAGACCCCATCCCTCTCCCCCCCCCCCCCTCCATCCCCCTCCGTCCCCACACATTACGTTGGTTGCACTCGCACAATACATACACTTTACTGCTTTGTATTTTTGGGCGTGGCCGCTGTCACCCTGTAACGCCTAGAGAGCATGAAGCATGCCCCTGTGGATGTTCAATGATGTCACATCAGATAAAATGTCCCACGTATATCAAAACTAAAACTGTAGTGAATATCATACGGACAATCGTTATACCGATATGTAATGTGCTATGGGGATTGTCGATATGGTGAGACATGCGAAGTCGCGGTCATTTTTTGCGAGTTGCTCCTTAATAGTAACCTTTCAAAACAGAGGAGCCATGAGAAAACCATTATTATCCTAAAAAATAGTGAAACATTAGCTATATAGATCTGTTGTCAGCACGGGGGGGCAATGAAACATAGAACTCACGTCTTGCGTGGGTCTTAATTGACGATGGATGGTGATGGATTTGCGTTTGGCAAGATGGCCATACCGCAGGGTGGAACGGGTCTCGTACGGAGTTGTCAGCAGCTGGCTTAGGTGGCCACCATCACTTGTCTACTGTTCCCACCAGCTGTCTGTTTGCAAACAAAATGATAGTAAACGGTTACACCAAGAAGCCAAGCAAAATAGGTTTACTGTGTGAATAAATCAGATCACATCGTATTAGAATTTTGTTTAAGCCATCGGGCAGTGGGTTGCAGTGCCGGCAAACAAAGGAGCAAAGAAAAAATGTTTTCGAAGGGTTTTTAGGTGTGTTGGGACTGGCCACAGGAATTATGTTAGCTCTTGGATGGAAACAGCTACCCAGGTTCCCGAGAGTTGGGGGAAGACCACGGCCTTATACACCAGTCACACGCGATGGTGCTGACGAGTTTTTAAGATTCTCCAGGGAATAGCACATATAATGAACGTACCTCATTCATAACCGCCCTTCGGGACCATCCTCACCTTTAGAAGCCATGTCAACACGGAAGTCTCTATAAGGCACAAATTTATTCTTCTTTTCTTGCCAGCGGACTGGGCAGCTGCTTGCAGATATGACCAGACCAAGGGTGTCAGAGGCCTGGAATAAAACAGCAGGAGTATAAATTGTAGGAAGACGGCAGACAGCGAAACTATTTCTATTGATTGAATATATTTTTATTTTATGAATTTCATTTAAAGCAAATGGAGAAGACACAGGGGATGTGAAGAGGGGGTGGCTAGCAGGGCAGGGTTGGTGATTTTTTTTTTTTCAAATCGAAAAATCGTTTGTTGAATTTAAATGAAGATTTATTTGATTTAATAAATTTATTGATTTTTTCAAGCATTGAATTCCAGCCAAAAAATATGATTTAAAACAGGTCTTGGAAGCATGTAACCTAATCTTGTGAAATGCTGTTGATTTATTGAATGTTAGGGGTAGGGATACCTCCATGTGTTAGAAACATTCTGCAGTGTATATTCTGGTATTTATCGTTCATTCAATAATTGAAGTTACTTAACTTCAACTTTTCATGACAAAAGAGGAAAATCTTTTAAAAAGTGATTTAATCAGTGATTTTTAAAAAAAATCATTGGATTTAAATCATGATGTAAATCAGTGATTTGAAAGCACAGTGATTTAAATAAACCAACACTGCAGCAGGGCATGGGGGGATCTTGGCTGCAGTTCAGGGAGCGTCTCAGCGTATAATAAGTGAACAAATGCCAACTCCAGGGGAAACCGAGACAAGTTTCCATCTGAATTTCTGCATTCCACATGCAGAAGTTTCAAGTTCAGAGTTCCTTACACTACATATAATAACGGAATGCAGGACGATGCCCAGGTTTTCCAAGCAACGCAGATCAGATCGTAGTGACGTGTTAGTTGGCTGTTCGGTTCTGCTATACAGACTAACAGAACAAATGAGCATTGCCTAGTTTCACGTTCCCATTCTTCCCAAATAATACCAGCCAATTTAGTCTGAATTTCTGTACAGATCCAACAAAGAAAATGCAGTCTATCAGATATTCAGTGTATGTAGCATTGATCTGTTGAAAAATGAAAAAAGTTGTCTATGCACGGAAAGTTATCCTATCTTTCTACCTCTGCAGAGACACGCTGTTCTTTCTCCAACTATTCACCACATAATGGTTGCGTTGCCCACTTCAGCATTTAATGTTAGTGAATTTTCAATGTAAACCCCCTGTCACCTTATATATACTGTTTAGAAAGAATTTGTTGCAATCTCTCCAACCAGTATAGCCAAATTAACGGGAGAGTCTTCAAAACCACAAATATTCAATCCTGCCCAAAAACTTGCTATGTCAAAAATATAGTCGGTCTATGGCACATTGCGACAGATATGCATGTCGACTGAAGTATGGAAGGGTTGAACACTAAAAGTTGGCAATGTAGGGATGTGAAACAAAATCTCAATGGAAGCGAAAATGAAAGTTGTTTAAGGGACAAATGGTCATGTATATGACTGGAATTTTGGGACGTTTATTCATACTTTTGACAGCCAAACTCCAGGACTGAATTTCAGTCGATTCGAGTGTATATCAGAACAGTCAGCCATTGCGATTTCGCTTGTGAAATCTGGGGGGGGAACCACAGGATCCCTGTAATACAAAGTCAATGTGAGACCTACTCTTGACAAATATTGTAACAGAATTGTACCAAACAAAACGAGAGATGGATCCAAATTAAACATACAAAGTCTTTTACAATACATTCAAGGATAATCTCATTCGTTTCTAGTGGATACCTTTTATTCTTTCTTATTTCTGTGTAGGGTTATAGGGGCGAGCATTTGAATTGCTGATGTCTAGTTCCCCAAATTTCTCAAAAAACAAAAACACATATCTTAACATTGCAACATGTAGAACATTTCAAATTGGTAAAGTGTGGGATTTGCGGGCTTTTTTTTTTTCACTTGCGCTAGTTTGAAGCATTCTGTTCATGCATTGGGCCTTCAATGTGGCTAACGGTACGCGCTCTAGTCATCACAGTGTTACTTCATGTGGGTTACTCACGGGGGGGGTCATGGGCACAATGGTCTGGGTGTTCATCCCTGTCTCATGAGCCTTTCAGGTCCCAGGTCACCCCCTTTCAGGGAGGGATTCACTGTTTTTGCTGAGGTGGCATTCCATCCAGCTACCTATTTGTTACTCATTGTTTATGTTGCTGCCCTCTCTGAGCCGGTCCCCGTGGATCCAGTTTTCTGGACCCTCTCGTGCCCCGAGGTCCACCCAGCCCGATCTTGCTGCCCTTCTCACCGGACACCTAAAACAAGAAGGACACTCAACTGTAAATAACTCCTGTTGTAATAATTAAGGTCATTCATCAAGAGCATCATTGCCACAATTCAATCAATTGAAACCACAACTGGCCTATGTATGATTGACTATGTGTCACCATGTGTACCTTCGATGGAATAAACTATTATGTCAAGCGCAACAGAACAATCGACCCTCAAATTCCTCCAATTTGTGAGGGTAAACATTGGAGGGAAATTTCATGGGAGAATCGGGATTAGATACTAGGCTTGTTTTGTTTCAATCATGTTGTGGTTATATTTTTCTAGATTCCAACTATTTTTTTTTTCCGTACAATGTTTACACAGCGATATATTACTGCATGTACATGATGTCAGTAGGATTAATATAACGAATAGGTCACTCGGATCGGAGATTAATTTTGCACCTATGTTTAATCTAGTTCTGTTTATGAATAAAAAGTATTTACCTAAATTCAGAATAATGAAGAAAGTCAAACACTGGTCACACATCGTGATCCACATAAACCGACCACGTCTTGTGCAACTAGGACTCATGAGTGTTTGAATAGACTTTTATTGCTGATTATTTACGATGTTGGTCACATTACTCGGGACCAATTCAACTATTCTCCCAGGAATGAAGCGAGGAAGTCAGATTTCATTATACTGGTGTTTACACTTATATTATTATAGATATGAGAGAATGTCCGAAGGGGGGACGGGAGGGGGGTGAGGTGTGACAGCAAAATCATCGTAATTAGCATCACCCTTCCCATTGGCCCCACATTTCACCAAAAAACTCCTGGTTTGTGATCGGTAGCTAGAATAATTACCCCATATTGCACTTTGCCCCCACCCCCCGCCATTGAACATTGGCAATCTTTACGGAGTCCGCGGCTGGCAACCCCATCGTCCTTCTTATTTGTCCAGGCGAGGCGTCAGGAATGAGGGGCGAAGGCCCCGGGTTCGAAGAAGGAGGACGCCCCGTGAAGGCCCGGAAGTGGGGGCGGTTGGGCGGGAGGGAAGTCCATATGGGGTAGTATTCGTAGACTCACAGATTCACAAAAACCAGGGAAGTTTTGTGAATATATTTACTACTCAACTTACCCATATGATCTTGCACCAGACTAGCACAGGGCAACAGGAGGCGGGGGGGACCTTGCCGTCACGATTGGTGTTGACTAGGCGTAGACAAAGTCGGTTGAACACAGCCCGGGCGAAGGAACTATCGGCCGAGACTGTACTGGTGAGGTAACGGGAAGAGGGGGTGGCTAGCAGCAGGGTGGTGATTTTTTTTTGTCAAAGCGAAAAAATAGATTTATTTGATTTAAAATAAGATTTATTTGATTTGAATCAATTTATTGATTTTTTCAAAGCATTGAAATTAAGCCAAAAAAGATGATAAAAACATGTGATGGGAAGCAGGTAACCTAATGCTTGTTGAAATGCTGTGGAGTTTAGTGAATTAGGGGTAGGGATACCTACATGTGTTAGAATCATTCGGCAGTGTATATTTCTGGTATTATCGTTCATTCACTAATGAATTTCACTTCAACTCAACTTTTCATGACAAAAGAGAAAATCTTTTAAAAAGTGATTAAATCAGTGATTTTAAAAAAAAATCATTTGTTTTTAAATCATGATTTAAAGCAGTGATTTAAATCAATGTGATTTAAATCAAACCCACCTGCTAGCAGGGCCGGGGGGATCTCTTGGCTAGCAGTCAGCTGAGAGTCATCAGGTAAATAATGTGGGACAAATGCAGAACTCCAGGGGGACAGAGAACAATTTTCCCATCTTGAATTTCTGCATTCCACAGGCAGAAGTTAAGTTCAGAGTTCCTACCTACATATAATACGAATGCAGGACGATGCCCAGGTTTTCCAAGCACGCAGATCTGTATTGAAGTGTTATGGTGCCTTGGTCGGTTTGCTATACAGGACAACATACCAAAGAGCATGCCTAGTTTTCACGTTACTGCCAAAATTAGCAGCACTTTAGTCTTAACTTTCTGTAAAGATTCCAAGACAAAGAAAATGCAGTCTATCAGATATTCAGTGTATGCCTGATCTGTTGAAAATTGAAAGTTGTTCTCATGGCACTGAAAGTTATCCATATCTTTGTAATCTGCGGAGACACAGCTTCTTTCTGCAAAACTATTCACCACAAATGGGTTGCGTTGCCAATTCAGCATTAATTTTACTGGGATTTTCAATGTACCCCCTGTCACCTTATTAATACTGCTTAGAAGAATTTGTTGCAAGCTCTCAACCGTAGTATAGCCAAAATAGAGGGAGTTCTTCAACAACCACATTATTCAATCCTGCCCAAAACTGCATGTCAACTATAGCGTCTATGGCACATTGCGAAATGGTTTGCAATGAGACTGAAAGTCATTGGAAGGGTGGAAACTAAAAGATGGCAATTGGATGTTGAAAAAAATCTAATGGAAGGACAAACATGAAAGTTGGTTCAAGGGACATGGTCCAGTAAATATGACTGGACTTTTGGTACTTTCGATTCATTACATTATGACAGCCAAAACTCAAGACCGAATTTCAGTCGATTCGAGTGTAGTGATCAGACAACAGGCAGCATTGCTATATTTAGCCTTGTGACATCATGGGGGGAACCACAGGACCCCTTGTAATACAAAGTCAATGTGAGACAGCTACTATTGAAAATATTTTGTAACACATTGTCCTAAACAAATATAGAGGGGATCCAAATTAAAAATACAAGTCTTTACAATACCATCAAGGATTAATCTCATTCGTTTCAAGTGGATACCTTTTTTATTCTTTCATTCATTCCAGTGTAGGGTATATGGGCGCATTTGCATTTGTGATGAATAGATTCCCCAAAATTTCTCAAAAAAACAAAAAAAAAGATCTAAATTGCAAATGCTGAACATTCAAATTGGTAGGTGGGGATTTGCATGTGCTTTTTTTTTTTTTTCACTTGCGCTAGTTATTGAAGCAATTTGTTACATGAGCATTGGCCGTCAAGTGACTAAACAGGTCCGTCTCTATCATACCAGTGTACTGACAGGGTCACTCACTGGGGTTGTCCTGGCAACAAGTTCTGGGTGGTCATCCCTGTATCAGAGCTGTAGGTTCCCAGGTCACCCCCTTTCAGGGAGATTTCCCTGTTTTTTGCGAGGTGCATTCCATCCAGCTACCTATGTACGCATTGTTTATGTTGCTGCCCTCCTGGCGGTCCCCCGTGGATCCCGTTTTGGAACCTCTCGCTCCCGCGAGGTCCACCAGCCCGATCTTGCGGACTTTCAACGGACACGAAACAAGAGACACTACTGTAAATAAATCATGAAATAATTAAGGTCATTCTATCACGAGCATAATTGCACACAATTCAAGGAATGAAAACACAATGCGCTTATGATGACTAAGTGTCACCATTGTACTTCGATGGAATAAAACTCATATTTCAAGCGCAACAGGAACCACGAACCTCAAATTCCTCAATTTGTTGCGTGTGAAAATTTGGAGGGAACTTTCCATGGGAGAATGGATAGAATCAATAGGGTGTTTCAATCAGTGTTGTTGTTTATATTTATCTAATATTCCAACTATTTTTTTTCCGTTACATGTTACCAAGCGATCTATTACTGCATGGACATGACTGCATCGGATAATATAACGAATAGGTACAACTCGACCGAGATCATTTTGCACCTATGTTCTAAATCTATGTCTCTGTTTATGGAATAAATTATTACTAAATCAGAAGAAATGAAGACAGTCAACACTGGTCACACATTCTTGATCCACATAAACCTACCACTGTTGCAATAGGCTTCAATGAGTGTTTGCATCGACTTTTATTGCTGATATTACGATGTTGGTTCACATGTAACTGGGACAATTCAACTATTCGGCCAGAATGAAGCGGAGAAGTCAGATTCATTATACGGGTGATAACACTTATATATTTAATTATGAGAGAATGTCTGGAAGGGGGGGAGGGGGGTGGAGGTGTGACCAGCAAATCATCGTTAATTAGCATCACCCTTCACATGCCACAAATTTCTACAAAACAGTACGGGTTGTGAATCTGTGAGCTAAGAATACTTACCCCATATTGCACTTTGCCACCCCACCCGCGCATGAACATCTGCAATCTTTACGGAAGTCCGCCCCAGGGTGGCAAACCCCATCGCCTTCTTATTTTTTCCAGGCAGAGGCGTCCAAGGAATGAGGGGGCAAAGGCCCGTGGTTCGACGAAGTAGGACGCCCGTGATGGCCCGGAAGTGGGGACGGTTGGGCGGGAAAGTCCAATATGGGGTAAGATTGTAGCTCACAGAGTCCAAACCAGGGGAGTTTGTGAATCTATTTCACTTACTCAATTACCCCATATTGCACTTTGCACCAGACTAAGCACAGGCCAAGGCAGGCGGGACCGTGCCGTCACGATGGTGTGATAGGCGGTAGACAAAGTCGGTTGTAACAAGCCCTGGCGAAGGAACTATCGGCCGAGTCTGTATTGGTGAGGTAACGGGAGACGACGTCGGGGGAGCTTCCACAGCTGCCGCCCGATGAGTCCTCTAACGGGACC
>JAODTK010004579.1:0-20303 GCA_026419785.1 Sclerodactyla briareus | reverse complement strand
TTAGGTTCGAAGAATTTGATGTCGTTAAATTGGAAATGAAGGTAAAGATTATTTCAATCAGGTAATATTTGCTCGAATTTCACTAATTAGCTTTAGAACATTTCAGTAGAATGATTTTCTTGTAGTCGTCAGGATTAGCCTCAATCCCTAAAAGAATAACTGCTCGATTGCGCAATATTTCACACGTTTGTATTTGTATAGAGAACATCCTAAACCTTCGTGGTATTCGAGTAATATAGTAGTTTCGTGTGTTGATTATGTGTTCCCCCTATATGACCCCTGGACGTTCCCTTTATCGGTACCCTGCGTTTACTTTAGAATTCACTCCATGAACCACCTTTAACGATTTCGTTAATTACCTGTAATATTTACTGTACTACGCGTACGAATCAAGCCTATCGATATAATTTTCGCAGCAACATTCGAACATTTTGGGTGTGCGCAAACCAGCTCATTCGAAGGACTCTCCGTATTGAATGTTCTGAAAAGAATTTTTTTGAAGCCTATCTCAACACTCATTAATATTTAACGATATAACTATAATATTTCCCCGGACTCCGTATGAACAACACTCATTGTTTCTGCCATGGCACGTACCAATAGATTTGTCTGGGAAGGGGGGAGGGGGTTGAGGTCGGAACCCAAGGACAGTGCGCCCTCATAAGAACTCACCCCCCTTTTGCAAATAAGTACAATTTTGGTGGGCCCCTAGACACAATTCTTCTGCAATATTCGCTAAATAACAGCTGCAAACCTCTACGAACTGCCAAAAATCAGTTTTTGTGTTGAAAAATTATTGGTCCTTCCTACCTCTCCCTTGCGGGTACGCATAACTGGTTTCTGCATATACCTACCCTAGTCTCGACACTCCAAACGATAACGCTTCATACACTGATTATAACGCGCGATTTAGAATAGGAGATGACCAATTTTGCATGTACTCGTTCACGCATGAACAACCGACTTTCGGCATCAGCTGCTCTAAAACGATAGCCTAACGGGGAGAATGTCCCCCAAACCTGTTCGGAGAGCCCACTGCACTTCTTGCGTTGAATTGCCTGCCCCACAAATACTGACGGACTACTTTTTACAACAGACCATGTTTTGCCCTAACCGTAACCTGCCTACCTATATTTGTCCTCGCAGCTCGCCTGCAATTTGGAAGTTTAGAGTGACACAAAATGTAAGTCAATGTCACACATACAGTCGCAATTGTGTCCTTCAGTCAGTCAGTGTAGCTTGCACGGGGACATTTTTTTTCATTAAAAACAGTTGAATGCATTTGCCTACCAATAGCCCCACACTTATCAAATACTGACACAATGTCAACGCAAGGAGTGCAGTCCGCCTCTCCGAACAGGTTTGGGGGACATCTCCTTAATAGGCTATCGTTAGGACAAATACATCCCCATATCAAGCTACTGTACATTTCGGTCAGGTAAATACGCATAGGGCTACTTGGTGTTTTTAGTTCATTGAGCCTTCCCGGTTGCAAATGGCATTTTCACAACAGCGCGGGATTAGACATAGCTCTATTACACGGCCCTTTCAAACTGCCTACTCTGAGAAAGCACTAAAAGGCTGGGATTCCAGAGTGAGTCGGGTACGCATGTGAACAAGCGCAAGTCGAAACGTCTGGATAGCTGCGAACGGCAAATTCCTGTGGCGAATACCACTGCAGGTCTTCCAACCCAAATCACTTTTATTGTTTGCTCACATTTAATTTACCTTTATGACTCTCTCATAACCTTGCATGGCTTGGCACATGTATACCAAGTTTGCCTAATCTTTGTTATCAGGGCCCAGCACAAAGTACTCAACTCTAAATCATTCCTAGGCCTGTTATATCTGTAGATTAGCATACATCTAAGCCTCCCAAAGAAATCAACCATGTGAAAACAAACTCTCTTTCTGGGTCCCGGCAACAATCTAGAGCGAGATGTGTTGAGAGAAAAAAGCATTTCCCCCTGGAACAATATATTTATTGTCAACTAGGCTGCAGACCTGGACCTTCTGAAGATAAGCGTAAACCACTGCTTGCAAGGGATGGAGTGATGTTAAACAAACCTCTTCTCACACTGTCCACAGAGAACTAGCTCAATAGAGTGGAAAATTGGGTAATTAATTGGATTTAATTAATATGAATCACACTATGAAACATAAATGTAACTCAGCCTAGCCAGTGGCAGCTTCATCCACCAAGCAAGTTCAAAAAGATTGCATGTACGGTTCAGAAGTTACGAAGGAAGACTTATTGGGTTAATTATTGGATTTAATTCAAATTTCTTCACCACTATGCAAAAAAATGTAATTCAGCCTAGCCAGTGGGCAGCTTCATCCACCCACCAAGTGTCAACTGATTCGCATGTAGGGATTCAATACGTTTACGATGGAACGTGACCGACCAGAACGAACGGACGAACCAACTAACGGACGAACGAACAAACGAACCAACGAACGGACTGAGAGAAATTGATGTCGTGTAGAGCTGCTTACTCGCATCTAAAAATCGCGAGGTCACGAAGCTGAGATGGGGCGTTCCTGCATTATCTTATCTAGTTTGCAGAGGAGCTACTGGCTCCACGAGGCAAAACAAAAAAATATATAAATGAAAGCGAATCAATACGAATAGGCAAACAAAAAGGCAAATGTAACAATGCGGATGAGTATCCACTGCGATAATTCTATGGAATATCTTTCGCGAAGCCAATCAACGATGATATATACATGGGCTGACTGCTTTTCATGATCTCTTTACATTAAATTATAGTGTTTATCCTAAGCATTTATGGCAGATGTCAATTCTAACGGTGAGGTCAAGACAACGAATGGGGCCAGGGAAGAGGCAGAGGCATTCGCAAAGTCCCGACGTGTTTTCACGAGGGAGACCTGCAGGGGAGAGCCCAAGGTTGGGCCTTTCGCAATAATTTACCGTGTTGCAAAAACTTGGTCAAGGTCATTCTGATGTTTTAAAGCTTGTTAAGTTGGTCTCTTATGGTTTACTATGCCAATTAATGGAAATCAGGATTTTTCAAGTGTTAGAGTTCAAAGAGGTTAAGTGAAGGGGGTTTTATCTCTAAGCATGAGGGTTACTTGAATTCCAAAGGCCACTGATTGGGGGCCTCTTTTGTTGGTATTTACATCAATTATAGCCGATTGTATTGAAGAAGCTAGTATTTGTTTGCAAATGATAATAAGTTTTCGGGAAAATTGAAAACTGTTGGAGATACTTTGCTATTAAAGTTTCATCCTGATAAGTGTAAGGTACTGGCAGTTCACACTTTGAACAGCAATACGCTTCCTGCTAGAAAATTGTTATTCATAGCGATAAGAAGGATGATAGAGTTATTTTAGAGGAAGTCAGAGTGCGGAGAAAGATATTGGAGCTTGTCGATGTAACTTGAGTTTTACGGTCATATTCAGCAGCAGGTTCATAAAGCGAAATAGTATATGGGTCTCATTCGGAGAACATTTACATATTAGACGAGCAGGGCATTCGGTTCTTGTCAGGCTCTAGTACACCACATTGGGTATGATGGGTCGTTGGGGCACCCTGTGCACAATCGGGGTGATGTGAATACGATTGGAACTGTTCAAAGACGAGTACGAAGCTGAACATGCTACTCTGAAATACGAAACGTTGTGAGAGTGACATGATAGAAAGAAGTCTTCAAGAATATGCTGGTGTGTATGAATGGGGAGTCTGAAATGATGATTTCCAATTCCAGCGAGGAAGGACAAAGAAAATTACTTGAAAAAGCTTGTGCTGAGAGTGAAGCAGACTTTCAAGAGGGAGAGAACAAGAGAACGTCGTCAAAAAGGATCCGAGCATCACAGGAGAGTTGAAAACCAAGGTCTGAAGCTCAAAGGCAACAAGGACCGGTGATCTCTGTGCGGCCTGTGAACGGTCACTTGTAAAGGAGGAGATGGACGTGAATATTACAGAGAGGACTGTACAAACGTGATCCAAATACATCATCACACGATTGAGGAAGGGAACTATTGAAGAAGAAGCTCGATAGTGGCGGAAAGAGAAGTCAGAAATTGCTATGAGGTCAATAGCCAACGGAAAGTCCCAGGATCAGACGGCGGTCCCATTGAACTCAGTAAGGAAGTGAGTGATGAGGGCATAACAATATTAACTGCAATTTGTCAAAGAATCTGGTGCACAGGTGTTTGGCCAAAACGACTGGAAGGAATCCATTTACATGCCGATACCGAAGAAAGGAGATCCGAGAATATGCTCAAGCAACCGTACGATAGCGCTTAATCTGCATTCACGCAGAGTCATGCCTGAAAGTTATGAAACAGGGGACTAGAGGGATACTTGAACAAATTCCGTAATTGGAAAAAGCAGGTTTCCGGAAAACTGGAGAGGCACTCTGGACAAATTGCAACCTACGTGGGATAATGGCCTGGGGATGGGCGATGGAGCACTGAAACGGGGCAGACCAAAGAGGCACGATGGCTTGGATGGTATCAAGCAAAACGACAGGACTCTCTGGATGAATTGCGGAGAACAACCAGGAAACGAGAAAGGGGTCGGACACGACCGACAGTACAAGCGGTGACAAGGTTTATGATGAGGATGTCACGCAAGGTTATTGGAGGTTAGTCCTATTTCTTATACCGAGGCAATAGTAAAAACTTTATTAACGAAATCCTGTAAACTTAATGTTACTACAGTTTTGTTGTGTGTTTGTTGATAATCTGGAATGTTTTACCAGAGTTGTTTATACAGTAAAATTGCTCCAATTTGAAAGGTCCTAGAAAGTTCTGGAAAGGTCAGGCAGTAAAATAGGCTTTTGATACAGAGTTGATTGTCAAGTTTGTTTCCTTGCTGACCAAATGACCAGTACGGCGAATCGACCCCATCGTTAGATCGAAAGGGGGATATAGAGGTCTCGGACCTGTTAGCCAATGACGAATATGATGCGTGGAATAGGCCTTCATTGTAGGGCCTATGATTTGCAATAGGACAATTGAAGAATGAACGAGTCTTTCTTGAGGAATAAAAAATTCGTAAAACATCAATTGGACACGTTTATCAGCAATTACCAACAATAATCAACAATTACATCGCCTAATCAGCAGCCTAAACCATTAAAGCTTTCAACACCATTGACAAGTGACAAGGTTGCAAAAACGGAAAAGCGGACCAAGCATATATTTTTTAATAACTCCGATCCTAGGCACTTTAACCTTTACAGGTAGAGCTGGCCTTTTGGGCACCACTCTCTCAACGCCGTAAATTCTTGTTTCAGGACCTCCCCCTTTCAAGGTTATTACTCTTTCATTAGGTACAATGCTAATTAACTCACACAAATAAACTACGCACGGCTCGTCACTGTGTAGTTAATCTGGTGGATTCGCCGAGACGTGTGATTGGTAACCAGAGAGAGTGTTTCCACTTTCTCATTTTCGACTAGCTATTTTTTGTTTTCCTAATAACTTCTCTAAATTTTGGGCTTGCAGTATTTGGAGAATTCGGAATGGAGAAAATTATTGTTTCCCTGTAGCTATAAGGTCTTTCATAACTAGTATTTTGTTTAATATCCACCTGGAAGAGTACTAAATAAACATCAAACACCACAAGTTCAAGTGGGGTACCCATGGTTGGGGGGGGGGAATCATACCCACCATGACGCAAGTGATCAATGCATTTTTTAACACAAAAAATGATTTTTGTTTTCAATCAGTAGGGGTTTTCAGGTGTTATTAGCAAATATTGCTAGCAGCAGGTGTCTAGGACCCCATAAATGTACTTATTTCCCAATAGGGAGGGTGAGGCCATCATTTATGAACGGGCGCACTTCCCCTTGAGTCCGACCTCAACCCCCACCCCCACCCACAACCAAGACAAATATCTTGGTACGCGCACTGCACAGGCTAACGCCATCTTTTTTCTCCTAATAATACAGGCCAGTCAAGCAGTCACCAAAGACAAATACATTCTTTTAAAAAAATAGGGTCACTTTTATTTGACAATTCTGGCGCGGATTATGAATAGACATATCATTCATAATCATGGGGAATAACCCAATATTCTTAATTGTAGCCGAACTGTGAACATTCAAACAAAAACTGAAAATCACAATATTGAAAAATTAATGTGTCGAGGTCGTTTGCGAAAGTAAAAATTGAGGGCAACCGGCAGTGTCTCAATGAAGAATGAAAGGAAAACAGGTTCAGGTAGGACAATGCTGAGGTTGTGGAAACTATACAGCGACGTGGTAAGGGGGATGCTAACGAGCTAATACATGCAAGAGCGGTCGGCAGGATTAAATTTGCCGTTTCGTCACGCAGGAGACGTCATCAAAAGCGAGGTACTGTAACAATATTTTTTCGCGGAATGTTATAAATCAAATCTGTTCGACAGCCACGAGAGAGGTTTTGGAACTGCAAGGGTGTCACATACTAGCCTAGGGCTATACGAACCGGTCTTTGCTAGGAGACGACTTAGCAGTTTAGGCACGATGTTTCAGACGGTGAGTTTGTTTTCATAAGAAAGCTTGAATTAACGGTTCGTTACAAATATCTGGTCTCGTATTTAAGGGGTTTCGGTCGTCCGTCTGGTTAGAAACTGGGATTCAGCGACGCGTTTTTTGCATGACGTATGACGAATAGCCTCAGTGCAATGATGTCATACGTATATCGTCAATATGATAACACTGCCGTAAATTCCGATAGATCGTCGAGCGATAGTCTTGCTGTAATGTCATGAAAAACGGAAAAATGAATTGAAATAGCACACGAGGGGTTACTCTCCGGAAGCTGTTTGAAAACGATACGTTTTTTTTGTCTTTTTTAAATTTCATGGCTATTGGGTTCCCATGGGGTTTCAATCGGTGTTGTGTGCTGGATTACTAACAATTATTCTGCTTTTCTGCGCGATACTCGTGAACAGTGGCGCGCCGCGGGGAGGAGGCGCATTCCCTTCTACCCTCCATGAAAGTCCCCTAGTGCAGGCCCTCCACTGAGAATTCGTGCCCACAACCTGGGTCTGACCACCTGCAGCAGCTTGTTTTTCTCGTTTTTTTGTGGTTTTTTTTTGGCGCGTTGCGCAGTCGCTACAGCATTACGCATCAACTGCGGGCAAAAATGGGGGGTAAACCAGGGGCAATGGGATAAGACCATAGCCCTAAAGGATACAACATGAACATGGCTCCAGCGCAACAACTTCAGCAGTCGTAGGAGAGCAGGCGGGCAAAGCTCTTCATATACAGTGGCGTAGCCAGTATAGGTGGGGGGGGGGGTTATAGGGGGGGTTAGATCTTCCGGTTGGACACCCTCCTCCCCATTTTTGACTAGAAAAAGGCCAACTAAATATGTGGCCCATTGATATATATAATTTTGTTTTTAGAATATTATGTAACCTCATAACGAAAGAAGCCGATGTTGGGCAGTCGCTGTATGTAGACTGAGGATTTTGCTACGGGACGGTCCAGCAGCGCCATGTTTATCAATTGTATCCTGCGGAACCGCTTAGTAGTCTATACACGTGTTTTCGTAACTTATAGAGCGCGACCTACATTGTTAAAATACCATCAACTGTAATAGTTGAAGAGGACTATAGAATATTTCTTGAAACCATTCGACAAAATGAGGAGTCAAGATTTGAGAAAGGGGAGAAGAGGGAATTAAAGACTAGAAGGCCCAGAAGGCATGGAAGGTGATAGCACTACCGGTATGACGAAGCGGGCTCTCAGAATCCGTTTTAGCCATGTAATATCGTAAATTTGAATGAGGAACGGAAGTGGGTTCACCGTAGCTCGTACTGACTCACCCCAGCACGGTTGTCCTTCCCTGGTTGGTTGCTATATATCGACAAGGTTGCATCAACTAGGGGCTTTTACACATGAAAAATGCCAACATCTCCTGAAGTTACTAAGACCATGGCAGCCTGAAAGGCCGAATCATAGCCAAAGCGGACTGGGTGTTTAGGGGTGCTACGTATATGCATCACGCCCGAATTGTAACGTGCGAGAATTGCTTTCGGACAAAGGTGGCATGCCGTGGCCGCCGGGAACGTAGTGTGAACGCAGCATAACGACCACGCGGGTCCCAAATAGGCGTTATTTTCTAATTGAAAACTGATACAAAGCCGTTGATAACAAATACAACGTATCACTACCCATTATCTTCTAATGATATTTTCCCATCCAAGGGTTGTGAAGGATTTCAGTATACAATGGGATCTCTGTGGTCACGGGTCACAAAACGGGCGGCTCAGCTTCGAATTTCGCCAAGTTTTTTCTTTTTCAGAAAACCTCGGTTTCAAATATGAGCAGCATATTCTATTCAAGGTTGAAGAGAAAACAGGACCCAATTCTCTTCGGTCAGTATACAGACGTTACCCGGCCGCGATGTGATGATTAGCAGTCGCTATAAGGCTCTTCACGTCACACAACTGCCTCAAAAATTGGTTTTGAAATAAACCGGCGTTGTTTTCACTCGGGCAGTTTAGGGACACCACGTGTGTGCAGTGCCCGTTTGAACGCCTGTTGGATACCATTGGCAAATATTCCTTCGATACGGTGAGTAGGGATAATGCGGGATTTGCACCAATTCCTCTGTATTCCCACACCTGACCTTGTAAGCCGATGTGTTATTCGTTCTAGCCTATCTATAAAACGGGGAAAAAAAACCACTAACTCGAACCCGACACGCGTAGTGATCCCGTCAGGTGTTTGTGACTGGATGAGAGAAGCCATTAGAAAGTCACTAAGGATATTCAACAAAAGCGTCTCCGCAAAATTTGTGGAGTTCAAACCCGGTAGCTATTGTACAAAATGGGATTGTGGAAGAATAACTTGTATTCAAGATGCTCTGAATACAATTTCAGAGGGAAGTGGCGTGAATTCGTCGTCCCACCCCATATAGCAATATTGAGAACGTTTTCCAGTTTGCGGAAGCTGCCTGTATGGGATTATTGATGTGTTAGAAGATACAGTTTTGGTTGAAGCTCCTATCATCCCTGGGCTCTTGCCCAGGATATAGATAGGTTCGTGACCTCGCTCAGCAATGTTGATACGTCATTGCGAGGCACAGATCATGCACACTGGCCATAGATGTTCAAGTGTGCAAGGGATCAGGTTCACTCAGTTGTCTCCATTCTCATCCCGGATCTCCTAGTCATGAGATAATTATGGAACCTTGCCAGAATTTAGCGGGGCGGGGTTGCGTTGTGCGCCAATGTAAATTTTCCTTAGCAAGTGACCATTTGCATATAACGTATCCTATGGGCAATCGGTATATGTCTAGGTATATCTCTCTTCTGGCATATCGATAACGGGCCGGTATACAGTCACTCTGGTATGTCAATGTGAAATCATTCCGATTTGAAATACCGTGAGACGGTTTGCCCCATGAACGTCATGAAAATGAAAACGGCGACACGTCCTTATTCGACGGGTGTTGCGAAACGATAATGCCTCTCTAATAAACTTATAGATCCACCCTATACCACCACTATAGACATGACACGGGGGACGCAAGTGGGCAAGCTGCTGCAATCAGGCGTCTCATGCCTTTAGCTGTTTGCTTATCCCTCATGATCCACGAACGGCTCTCTGACATTTAATGCTATCGTCCGCTCCAATAGGTTGATGAGATAGATGTCATTGAATGCCAATTGGGTGTGAAGCCAGCCTACCCGTTACGGTAATGTCTGAATGGTATCGCACTGATCGCTAACCGGCCGAGGCCTCTCAGGCAATGGACTTACAGATTATAAGCGAAGATGAATCGTGCGTCGTGTAAAGCTTAGATGGCGCTCAAAAAATTACACTGCTCAAAAATGGGGGAAACAATTTGAATAATTTGGAACCTTTATAAAAGTTTATTGCTCAAATGCAATTTTAAGCGGCGAATCTCTGAGAGTGGGGGGACACTTCATCCTCCAAGCACATACGGAACGCGCGAAACACACCCACACACACACACACACACACAAACACACCACACACACACACACACACACACACACAACACGCACCCACACAATGCTCACTCACGCTCACGACACACATTACACACTGTCCCCATCCGCTGCTAGGCCTACATGAAATCCTGTATGCTTGCGTATAGCCTTGTTGTACATTTAGACCTCACAGTAAATTCCGTTCCTTTGAAGAGGGAAATTCACCCGTTCCAAATTATTATCACGGTACATAACATGCCTCGACTCAGTTATATGGTCAGTATTCTGTGTACGTTATTGTATAGCTGTTATTCAGTTATATGTACACATTTTTCATGAGTAGGTAATTGTGGTATGTCGTCCGTAATTAAGCTAATATTTGACAACATTCCGATGACGTGACGCAATTTGTTTAGCGGAATAGGACTGACGACCTCTGAGGAGACTGTTAGAATAGAGAGCCAATGTCAGATGGGGTTTGTTCATGTTTTACACGTTTATGGAGTATTTGTCTTCAACGCACGGAATGTAGGCACTACATTAAAAGACGGTGTTTAGGTACAATAGTATCAACAGTGTGGTAGTCATAGAAGGATATCGTGTGACGAGATCGCCGTGTTATGTCCCGTGTCATGTGGGGTCAGTACCTTCGTGTATATGAGCCATCTATGAACACGATATCTGCAGTATAGGTTACAGTTCTCTAAATCCCGCAAATGTATGTTAATGTCAATCTTATGCCTCCGCCTTAGGTGTGTTTTGCAGAATTCACTGATGATTGACGTGAACGAAACTCCATTTACATGTGATGTGGGAACCTGATGTAATATTTAGGGCATTGCAAGCGATAGAACCGAGTTCTATTTCAATCCAGTTCTGCGCGTATTTCCGTAAGAAAGAAAGATCGTTCGCAGTGGTAGTGGCCTCGTGCCGGGTCCGGTGTGCGTTATTGAAGAAGAAACCGAGGAAACCCAAACTAACTTAGTCTTTTTTTTTTACCTAATTTAAACTCTATCAGAGGTCAAACCACGAATTTCAGTTTGTTTCCACGTGTCAGATCCTGTGGAAAATCACTCAACGTGATAGAGTTATAGGTGATCGGTGTCTAGATAGTTCTGGTGTATGGTATTCTTAATAGCTTTATGGCAAGGATTCGACACTTCTGCTTTGTTGTGGTGAGGTACAGAAGCCACCACCTCTCAAGTTCCCGGAGATGTAATTCAAGAGGGAAGAGCACTGTATGCTAGAGTTATCGACATGGGAGAGGATATGGGCATTGGAACGTGACTCTGATGGAATTGGGACCAGCTGAGTATCTGTCCTGGGTACGTTGTCCGGCATCGTATGTGCGTCGCGATATCTCAGACCCATGAATGCATTCAGACGTGGAGATACAGGCAGGTGTTTTGTGCGGCTCCAATTATTTTCAGCTCGATCGACATACCAATTTGAATAAATTCGCATATTGACGGAAAAAATTAGCCTGAAAGCTTGGTACAAGCTGCTGGTAGACACCTTGGTAATGCGATTAGATTCCGGGCGTATATTTAGGCCTAGTCTAATTTGCATAATATGCAATTTTGTGTTTTTCTACGAAAGATGGTGGTATGGTCAACCCAGGCCTGATAAATACAAGGTTGGAAACTTTGAGTCGAGGTCACTGAAGGTCAGTACTGTGACTAATTGGCATATTTTAGGCAAATTGAAAGTTTGTCTTGATTCGAATGAAGTAAACACTAAACAAGATCACAAGCTGGAGGGGAATAAGTAATATATATTTGGCATAATTTATTGTATTTTTTTAAGTTTTATCATGATTTACAAGAAACTGATAGATGGGGTCTTTGGTTATGATATTGCTACCATGTGGGGACACTGTGACGGCCGCCGCGTGATCTAATTTGCCACCTGAAAAGGGAGGAAAAAGAGAAAATCTCACTACAGATGAAGCAGGGTTCTTCAACAGTACATTGTTCACACGTGATTGCCCCTGAATGGACCCGAGATCGAAGGGATGTATTCGAAGTCACCAAGGATTAGACTTACGATATCGGGTACACACAATAGCCAGTAGGTCAATTGAAATCTAGAAAAGGTGTGTATAATTTACCAAAACACGGTGTTAAACTAGCCCACCTATACCGCGTGTGTTATTATGTAAGGGAAATGACACAACATATGTGGGGAATGTTGGTGAAAAATTACACATTGTGGCTGTTTTCCCCTAGATTATACACAATGCTGGTAAGAAGAGTACACACACCGGGTATAGGAGTGCTAGTATACACAACATGGTTAAGGGGGAGGTGGTTCAATGGTGGATGAGCATCTCTGAGTTTCCGCCTTAGTGCATCAGGCGGGAAAGTGTGAGCGTACTTCGTCACGTCTCGTTGATGAGTGGTAGCATACAGAAGTATTTCAAATTCTTTCCAACTCCGACTAAAATACATGTAACCCAACACAACTGCTCGTGAGTAATGCAAAGACGGCGGACGTCGATGACACGAAAAGGTCGACAATCCAGCTTGCGGTTCGTGAGATGCAAAGGCCTATTCGCGTCTTCATTTGGCATTCAGCTCGGTCCAACAAAGGTTGTTGATCCTACCCGAACTTTAGGACCGGCGCGTTTACCCCCTACTAGGCGAGAAACTCCTTCACATTGTCACTATGATGAGATATGATTGCTGAATACCATACTCGGTTCCTGTTTCGTCTTGCCGGAGCTCGAAATAAGGACTTAGAGATCGCTTTGGGTGGGCATGGGTGTGTATTTGTGTGTTGTGCATATGCGAGGTTTTGCTATGATCACGTAACTGAAATTCGCCAGGAATCACCGTATATTTTCAAGACCAGAGGTATAAGTAGTAAGTCAAACCTTTTGGATACCTGGTTTATTCCAGAACGTTCGGAAAGCGCATGTAAAACACGGTAACCGCCTGTGCGGCTGTGGCCCCTAACTTACCTGTTATGAGTGAAAGTGTGGAAGCTCGCCTACACTACCGAATAAACCCAATTTCTACACCACACTGTTCTATTCTGGATATGTCAGGAAAAAGATAAACCCTCGAAAAACGTATCATTTTGTGTGTACCGTTACTCCATAGGGAGTAGACGATTTCTATTATTTGGGTTTAGGTCATCCTCAAGCTGAATTGACAGGTGAAATTCGCCATGAATACCTTATACTTTTAACAGGGAAAATGCTACTGTTAGAGTAGCAGTTCCCTGCTTTTAAGGGCCAAAGGGTAGTAAGTATCAGTCAAGCCTTTGGTTCCCTGGTTTATTTGAGAACAAAGGAAAACATCCTCTGTAAGCAGTCAAGGGAATCACGAAAACCTCCGCGTCTACTGCGTGATCCCAGAATAACTTTTCAAATCGCACACGGTAACCGCCTGTGCCCCTGATTTATTCAGTTGTTGAGCCAGCAAGTAGCAAGTATATAGTATGCCGAATACAACACAATTTCTTAAATCACAGCTCTATTTCTTGTGACGATGTCAGAAAATTAAAATCGAAAGCAGAGGTGTCGTATACATTTGAGAATATTTAGACATTCACCTCTGGAAAAGCTGTAAAGTATTTCACCAAGGAGGAGGAAAAAAACCGCTCTCGCGTGACAGTGTCCATAGTGGACGGTTTCATGTTTATGTAATTATCTCATTTATATATCAGGGATTGTGGGCGAGATGATGAAACTAAAGTCATCTCATGACGTCACGACTTCCGTTAAGGGAGGACCTTGATAGCCTTCCGGAAAAAAAGCAAGGTTACCTAGTCGCGCAGACAAACAAATTAAACATTGCCGCTTACACAGAATACCAGCCGTGTGATGGGGTGAAACCCGATACGGAACGTCAAAATACCATCTAAGAGTCTATAAAGTCTAAAAGACTTGACTATGACGGTACTAGTTTTGCATAAGTCAAGAACGTCGTCTGTTCAAAGCAGAGGACGCAACGGAACTCCTTTTTCCATCAGGTAAATCGTAAAGAGTTGTGAGCACTTTCATTCAGCATCATCATTCCTGGTATGATTATTTCTGCAGTGGCAAGCAGCAAGGGTGGCGCCAGGTCGGGGAAGCGTGACCCCCCACCCACCCCCCCGTCGGGATTTTTTCCCATCTCGTCGGGAGTCCGAGTGGGTACGCTAAAATGTACAAACCCCGACAGTATATATTTCCAAACTTTATAGTGAAAACTCCTATATTGAAGCTGAAAATTGTCGGCGCGCCACTTCGGCGCGCTCATTCGTTCGATAGTATTGCCACGTTCCTCGCATGAGTTTAAGATCAGCGTAACCATCTCCCTACAGACTATACAATAGTGGCATATATAGATAGCAGGGGCGTCGGATCCGCGTTTCGAAACGTGGGGGGGGGGGAACATCGAACGCACAAATGACCATCTAGCGGAGCGCACCAGCGGTGTGGCGCGGGAAAATTTCAAATTTTCATACCCTCCAGTCGACGGGAAACGGCACTTGCCAGGCTCAAATAGCACCCATCAACAGCGTGATTTGAGGGTGAAAGACAGACAAAAAAAATTGT
This sequence comes from Sclerodactyla briareus, assembly GCA_026419785.1. Classification (NCBI taxonomy): domain Eukaryota; kingdom Metazoa; phylum Echinodermata; class Holothuroidea; order Dendrochirotida; family Sclerodactylidae; genus Sclerodactyla; species Sclerodactyla briareus. The sequence continues at coordinate 5,835 of JAODTK010004579.1, read as the reverse complement.
CATGTGCATTACTAAGAAGATTTACGAGTATCGCACATGGTTATTTTTTAGTACCTTTTCTACTTGGCTTTGTGTGCGTGGGGATCCCAGGAGTATACAGAACGGTCTCTGGCCAGTTGGTGGGATCGAAGGGGAAAAAGCCATAGGCGTACGGGACCACTCAATTGGGCGCAGAAAATTTGGACCGAATTCAATGTCAGTCATTGGAACACTACCGGCGCGCCGGCGCCGCGGCGAAAAAAAAATTGGCATGTTTTCCGGGCATTTTATCGAAAAAGTTCTGCCAAAAAATTCAGGCATTTTTGTCATCTCAGAAAAAGTGGGGGGGGGGAGGCAAGTCTCCCCCAAGAGGGCTCTTGTCTGAAATTAATCGACCTCTCCACGTGTAGTGAACGAAATGATCGAAGCATTACATCGCTTTTTAATAGCACAACGCCTGGAGAAAAGCGCCATTGCCGCGCGAAACGCTTCGAGGAATTCGGTAATGCAACCGGGTAATCCTTCCAGTTCGGACCTAATCAGGTCCAAGATCTAACCTGGGGTCCGAACCTGGAATAAGTGGACTTAAGGACAATTTCCAACGCGTTATTGCTTTGGTTAGACCAAAAATTGAATCAGTTAGAGTGATACAATCGCGGCATGTGCCTAGTATTTTTTGTTACGGTCCGGAAAAGTGGGGGACAAATCGATAGATATCCCACTTGAAAGTGGGGGGGACCAGTCACCCCCGTCCCCCACCTGTTGTACGACCAGATAGATAGGATAACAAGCCTAATGGGCTATCTTCGAAATGTCCCTTCAAGTCAATGGGGGTGACAATTCCTTTGAGGGGATGCTCGTTTGCCGTATACCAATGTTTTGACTACTGTGTAGAGTGGTGTGCTTCACCCCCGACGCAGTGCCCCGGTATTTTCATGGCAGTATCGGGAATACTGGACCCTATTCTACTAATAAGGGCGCCTGATGAGGGGGAAAGATATGAAAGTAAACATTCCTCCACAGTGGTATTCTTTTTTTTTTCGTTTTTTCTCAAGGAAAATGTTCAAAAAAATGAAAACATTAAAAAAGGCAGGTTGGTCTTGACATAGGGGGTAGGGCGAGCTCGTCGGGGATCTTGCCCCCCACCCCCCCCCCCGTCGGGGAACTCGGGAACCCTCGTCGGGAGAATCCTGGCGCCACCATGCCAAGCAGTCTGCAAATCTGGTTATGAACCTATTTTACAAACCCGGCCCATAAGGGGGTATTACGAGAATGAGGGCTGACGCCTACTCCGTGTGTAAAATAAGTATTGTTTATACAAGCAAGGATCAGAGTAGACCTATATATTCACGATAATGAATGTAGCACGCTCAATGACTGACTGATTAGGCTGGGATTCCATAGGAGCGGATACGGTGGTCTGCGTAGGCATGGAAATTATAATTTTGAGAAAGAGGTGATTTTTCAGGTTTAGAAGGAATTATTAAACTGTATTATACTGTGGGAAGGGTGTCATGAATATCTAGCAACTCATGATAGGACGTTAAATGCTTATTACGATATAAGTATAGCATCAATTTGTCGTGATGTTGAGTTATCATTGCCGCATCCGAACACGTGGTAATTTTCCCTAGGCCGGCCTCTTCAGTTTGTTCCATTTTATCCGGATGATTTTTTGCGGTACGGAACTTGTCTCTATCTCTGTACAACCAATGCAGATCATTGGGGCACGTTTCAGTTTCGTGCTCGCATAACATCCGCCATTATGAGTCTCTGCCAAATACGGAATCCCGCCTTATGCTAATTCAAATAATGTATGTAAGGGGTTTTGTCAGACTCACGGACGGACCGAGCCTCAGAGTGAACAGTGCTGGATAGTGAATGGTGGTACAAGAGAAGAAGCTCTAACAAGCGCTATACACGGGAAAAAGCCATTGAAATGTTGCCATTTCGTTGTTCACCAATCTCCATGCGATTTTACGGACTGAAAATCAATATCGATAATTCAATGAACATCGATGGCTAGACCGATGATTAAATTGAGCGAGCGGGATATCGTTGTCCGTATATAATTATGTCAGGTGTACTTTATGACTCAGTTGAATGAAGGATTCAGTGAAGTTGCATTTACTAACTGGTTACACACGGTATGCACATACGAATATATAGGTGATAGAAGGAGTTCAATTTTTCACACGCGCACAAAATTAAAAATCTGGAGAGATCGGCTGAATGAGGGGAACCCCGATGTGGTCGCCGATTGTGGGCTGAACACCTTGGCCAGAACTCCCAGCAGGCGATTTAAAGGGGACTTGAGAGTACCCTGTGCACGCCTGAATTGCTGGTTGGAAACCAGTACGTATACGCAGAGAGTTGTCGGGGAGGGGAGGGGGGTTTGCGTTCGAAACCCAAAGGAGAAGTGGCCCTAATATGGCCCCATTCCCCTTGGAAATAAAGTACATTGATGAGCTCCCTAGACCGTGGCTTGAAATATTTGCCAAGTAACAGCTGCAAAACGTCTACTGAACGCATAAAACTCAGTTTTGGTATTAAAAATGTTATGATCATTGGGTCAGAGGCGGGGTATTACCCCCCACCCCCTCCGTGCCGTACGCTACTGGTTTTGGCCTGCAGGACACGTATCTTCTTGATTACACAGAAGTTTGTTTCTAGTTCGAAGGCCGGTAATATAACTTGAAAAGCGATCGAGCATGCCGGTCGTGTTGGATGAACAAATAAGGGGACATAAAAAAAAATATGGTTGACCATAGGACTCGATTATCCTGGTCTATACAGCCAATAAAGCTGGACTGAGTGTCTAAGCATCGACGGGTCAAATTTATCAGTCGGTACTAGATGATTATTACCAAATCCGGAAACACTGGCGGCGGAATTATGAATGACCATTGGCCATCCGCGGTTTGACTATCAATAATGTTTTTAGCAAGCTTTTCGCCTAACACAAGGTCAACTGGTTCTATTCACTCGTACAAAGTTATACTCGTTGTGTAACTAAAGTGAAATGACTGAATTTAACAGCGTGCCTATAATACGAGCGTCCCAATCGTTTGATCATAGCGCCTCAACTGTCGTCTCGGGGTTGTCACTCAGTGCGGTTGATTTCGTGTCAATTATTAATTTGTTTACGAAATGAGTTTTAAAGGTATTAAGGGGAGGGGGGTATGGAATGCTCATTTACAGGCAGGAAAATATTCGATGATCGATAAATCATGTAGGTCGCGAGAATCCCCAGATTATCGGTAGCAACTCTAGGAGCATATGTCGGTTATCCAAAATTATAGGAGTTTTTTTTTCCAGCTGTAAACTGTACTAGGTTTTCAGGATATTCTTTCAGTTGAATGGAATGGTGCGAGAATCTAGGAATCAGTAGATCAATATTCATTCTTGGTAAGACGGGATTTTCGATCGGCTGAACTCGAGGATATCAACCTAATAAACCGGATTATAAAAGTCATATTGATAAATTGGATTCTCGGCACAATATTTTGTATCCTGTTCAGTAAACTTGGATTCTCGTTCGAAAATCTGGTTAGCAATTGCTCGAATTCGAGGTATACGGTGGCGAATGCAAGAATATCGAATCCATTATATTACAGTGTATTAAAAGTTCAAAATCAATATCGCACATACCACCTTCTACCGTGATTACCTTTTATTACTTACTGAAATATAACTGGGGAGAGACTGTGCAGTGTTGCGCTGGCGTACTTGTCACAAGTTCATGCGATGATTCTCCTATGGTGGCAATGGTGCAAGAAGCGCCCGGTGCCTTTTCACTGACGTCACGATGAAGATTCGTAACAGGGCAATTTTATTTATTTTATTTATTCGATTTACAATATTTATATGCGCCGTACTGAAAAGATATTCGACGGCGCTTTTACAAAATATGAATAGGAAACAAAGGACAAAAATAGAAACAGCAATCAATACAAATAGACAAAGAAGTAGGACAACAACCAGGCAAGACAAAGGACAAGCACAGCGACTGGCAAGGAAATAACCGAAAAGCTTCCTGAAGGCAAATTGCAGCAAATTAATACTCTTTTTTTGGATGGATAATGAAAAAAAAAAAAAATCATTTCAGATATCACTTTGTTCCCGGTTTATAGCATGTTCGGTTGGGCAGATAGGCTCCTAAATTTCATATAATTTGGTGATTTTGGCAAACTGGGCAACCCTTTTCATGAGTCATATCTACCACTTATAAGGGAAAAGTTACGACATATTATTAACGTTTTCTTCAAAATGGTTAGATATTACGTCATCAACTGTTGCCACTTTTGCAAAAATAATGCCAACTCGAGCAGTGATGAATTCATCATCTTTAAACATTCATAACTTCTATAACCGAACAGCTATGAACCTGAAAACAAGTTTGATTGGCCTGAATGCAATGACAATACAGCATTTGAATATTTTGGCTGCACTGGACTTACCTTAAAATTTGAAAGAGATGAGTATCCAGTGATCTCCGGAGAAAAGACAAGATCCCTGATCACGAATGTGAGACGGCAGACCATTCCATAAAACTGCACACAAACGGAGAAAGCCGGCTACAAATGTTGGTGCGCGCTTGGACTGTTGGAATGAACAGCGAATTTGACGATAAGAGACGCTCCTGATGTTGTAGGAGGAAACGCGATATTCCGCATGGGTGAGTATTCAGGCGGTGTTGTGGACGATTTGTTACACAAGGCATTTAGAATTGAAGTGCTCCGCGTACGAGGGGCCTGGGTAGCCCATGCAAGTCCGCAGACACTCACTGGCACGGTCTATTTTCTCTTGTTCAAGATCAATTTTGCAGCCTGGTTCTGCAATCGAATTCGAGTAGATATACGATAGTGATAGAATCCGCCACATGATAGGACCCTTGTCAAGGTGAATTCGGAGTTCCGATATATGTGAGGCGATCTGGGTGTAACGTACGTCATGAAAACATTATTGTAGTATTGATGATTATCTTCAATGATCAAATTAATTTTGCTACTCTCGAATCGCGGCGGAAAAAATTCTGTGTTTGCGACAGAGGATTAATGAAGGTTTATCGAAATAGCTCGAATTATTCTTGGATCGTTCATTTAGTAACCAAGGTTGCTCACAATCAGTTGAAACTTGAATTGTGGTTATTCGGACAGCCAGATAGATCCTTGCATACCTCGTGTTTCAAGTGCCTTGCATGTCTCTCTTGGTTTTTAAAATATAAACTTCAAAGACAAAGACGAAAACACGAAACTCACCGCATGTCTATGTGTACAGCTACGCTCAGCATTATTAGTACATAGTTCCAATATGCCATACGTTGGATATGAAGTGGAATGTGTATCAGCATGCTGCATCTTGCTCAGGTGAGTACCCCATTCCATCTTTCTACACCGGAGGGGCGGCTGTGCGGGTTGCAGCGAAGGTGGCCCACTGCCAAGATGCTCACCCCCGTTTCATTGTGATTGATGGGGGAGGGGGGGGGGAGAGGCTGGGGAGGGGGGGGGGGGGGGGGGCTGGGGGGGGGGGGCTTGATGGTTGCAAGATGGCATTACACTTTGAAAAACGACAGGTGCGAAAAGGCACGGTATGTATTCCGAAAACAGCTAGCCAACCAAAGTTTGGGGCGGAATTCCATTCTAATCAGGTCAAATTTCATTCTCCATGCAGGGTTCAAAACTTAGTCACACAATTGGGTCGGTTAATTACCTCTGGACCCAATTTTGGCTCGGAAACTGACACATGTGTTAGAGTGTACTCAAACCGTTTATCTAAACTTACTGCCATGATTCACATCTATTAAGCGACCGCTTGTCAAATGTTTGCACTTTTTGCGTATTCGCGAACATACAG